>JANQBS010000523.1:0-16469 GCA_033085395.1 Xanthoparmelia taractica | reverse complement strand
CTGAAAACTCTTCTCCGGAGCAACATTGATCCACACCGAGCTTGGCATGCGGAGAACAGATGCCAAAACCGTGACAAAGCTTTAAGATATTATCAAGTCTAATAGCCTTTAATTTTCTCTTAATCTAAAGTTTTATATTAATCTTTTATACGTTTAAATTCGCTAAGATCGACTTTTTATTCTTTAAATAAATTCTTTTATACTTTTTAAAGTAATTATTAATAAGACTCTTTGAAATTAAGTTATATATATTAATTAAAATTAGATCTAGAATCCTATTCTTTCTTGAAGTTACTACACGAGTAATCTTCTTCTTTATCTTCTTAACTACGTATATCTTATAGAATTCTTTATACTTAATCGATATATAAACTAATAAATAGTAACTTTATAAAGTCTAATAATAATATTAATCTTAAGATAAATAAATTATCTATATATTAGAAAACAATTCTTCGCTAACTATAATAATTAAATCTCTTTTTTTAGTTAAACTTTTACTTCGAGATCGATTATTATATCTTAATCGCTAACGTTATTAACTAAAACTTAATTAGTAGACGTAGACTACTTAATATTTACTTATGCTAACTCAAGAACTCGCTATTATATTTAATCTTATTATATTAGTTTATTAAGAAATTAACTTAATATTCAAGAGAGCACGTATACTTCTTTTTTATAATTCGCTTTTAGAAGATTTATATTATCTACTTAAAGATAGATTTATCGAGTAAGAGAATTACTAAAAAGATTAAGTTTATTAGTTATATAAAATAACGCGTCGATATTAGCAATTCACGAGAGAGAATTTAACTTATTTATAGCTTTCTAAGTAATATAAGCAATAGTATCGTCTTTATTATTAGTGGCATCTAATACTAAGTCTAATTTAGGTTTATACGCTCTTCGAAATTTCTTATTATTCTTCTTAAAGTGCTTAGCGAATATAATCTTCTTCTTAGACTTCTTCTCTTTTAATATATAAATTAGTTTCTTTATCGCCTTAACTTTATAATCTTAAATCTTATAATCTTTTTTATTATATATATAATATCGAGACTTATAAGTTAATAAAATAGATAAACGATATAAAGTCTTTGATCTTTAATTATTAGAAGAGCGATTTTAATATTCTTTATTTAATTATTAACGATAAATTTACGAACGACAAGTATATATTTCTAACTTATTTGTAATCTTTATTAAATTTTTATCTTCTTATAATATACGAAGAACTTTAATCGCATCTTTCTCTTTATTTAATTTTAAGATAACTATCGTAATATTATATTCAAATAATAAGAAATTATAGAGTCGATAGAGGAGTTCTTTAATATCGTAGATCTTAGCTAGAATTAACTTAATCGCTAGAATATTATTACGAATCTTATAAAGCGTAGTTTACGTATCTTGAATTATTTGTTTCTTCTTCTTCTAATAATTAATAAACTCTTTTTATTTATTTATAATAACTTACTTTTTAATATTCTTATACTTTTTTATTAAAGTATCTTATTAATTCTTAATTATTAATTAATCGATAATTAACGTTATATTAACTATATTCGTTTTAGTTAGAAAGAGTTCTTTTATTAACTTATTAAGCTTATTATAATCGACTCTCTTATTAGAAAATAATACTATATATATTACTTTTATCTATTTTAAGACGTAGATCTCTTCTTTAACTTATAATTTAATCTTTATTAAAACGAATTATTTTTCGTAATTATTCGAGTTGAGAATTAGAATCTTTAACTTATAGATATTCTTTATTGCGTTCTTTCATAGAATAATAATAATATAAGTTTATAAGTGCTATTATAGATAACGACGGCGACGTATAAGAGATACTTGCAGGCGATAGCACTATCGGGCTTATAATCTATTGAATAACTAGGCCTAAAACGACTGGATTGAGTACACTTAAGAGTTAACCTAGCTAAGAACTACTGGAGAGGAAATATCTAGTGCCAAGCCCACTAGTGTGATGGGGCTAAATGCCCCTATTTTCAATAATATAAGCCTTGATACCTCCGTTCTAACCTCGATAAGTCGCTTATGCTTTGCATATTTCTATCCCTACCGAGCTATGCGCCCAGATAGAAGTAGATTTCTATCTTCTTAGCACATCTACCATGCCGCGAAAGCTAGAAGACTTCATATCAAAAAATTCTTATGCTAAATATGTACGCATCCGATATATAAACTAGGCAGAGAAGAGCGTGCATTATTCCACCAACAGACTTTGCGTTACGAACCGATTGGGTGCATCGTTCACACATACATACCTACATACATAGACCCTCACAACAGATTCCAAACGGTCACAATATCAATAGTAGTAGCTTTATATACGTAAATCAAAATATCTTTGTCATCGCTCCCTAGATTTGAACCTTGAATATCAAGTACTTTGTTACTCACCTTACGAGCGCACTAGCCAACTCCGTAAAGTGGCTACAATGTATAGGAAGCCGCTTTCATTCCTCAGTCCTTCCTTTCGACCTCCCTCGCTTAATCTCCTGGAGATTAAGCCCAGTGTCTATAGGGTCTTTACTCATATCGGATCCTTATCTTTCGTTAGCTAACAAATCCGTTCCACAAGCGAGTCAACTCCAGAGTAGCATGTGTAGCGATGGACGTTGATAGTAACAACTTCAAGCAGTCTTTGGAAAACCCATAATATTATCCTATAGTCAGTTTCTGTGCATTAGTACAATATTTCTGTTAGTAAGGAATGTGATTAGCTTATTAGATCGCGCCTGCCGAGTACGGGCTGGTGTGATGATCTATCTACCCACGCTCGACGGCGTTGACGTGCGACCAATTCCTCTTCCAAGGTTTTGATTCACAGTCTCCGTTTTCGAGCGCATTCCAAAAGTGCGATATATAATCTCATTACAGTTCTGGTTATCATCGCTCTTACAAGACTTTAAAGGCTGATTTAAAGGAAGTCGTAGGTAAAGAGCTGTTCAATGACTCAACCTGCCATTTGTCGAATCTGGTAAGCCCTGTATTCCGTCCACTCGGGCCTAAATGCCCTTTCGTCGCTCAACCTCTGAAGATTTCTCCCGTCTTCTGAACCAAAAATCGTTCCAATCCTCAGGATGTAGTTGACATGAGAAGACTCGATTTTTGTTAGCGTTCAGACCCTTCTCGGCAGTATCCCAAGGAAGATGCGGCGTAGGCAGATGAAAAACTACAGTAGAATGACCGATGTTTGAACGATCCAGATGGCTTGTGCATATTGCTTGGTTGGACGATTAAGGACAACTCGTATACTTTGAGACTTAGATCGGCTGGCTACGGATTCAGATGATCCTTGATCCACGTCCTTGTGTGGTCAGAAGCTGTTTCCATAATTGCCGTGAAAGCCGTAGATCGTTCAAGTGCGCCTTCCTCAAGCATTGCCAAGGAACATGCTAGCGTCAGTCGTGTAGAGAGGGCGCCTTTCCTGAAAAGTTTGTTTACCTTCTAACACCAGTCTGAAGAGCTTACTGCATAGTCTTAATATGCCCTGACATCGTGACTTCGGACATCCATACTTCGGAGCTCATCTGGTACACCACTCATGTCAACCTCTTTCTCCACGAAATCTTTTCTGTACGATTAATGTCTTGCTTCGAGCAATGCTGGCACCCACTAAGTACAATGCTAGGAGCCAAACTGACAAGACAAAGCAGAGAGAGAGGTTTCTTATCCAGGATATAGATATCCACTTCTACTCTTGCAATGTCGCCTTCCAAGCTATAGCTATAGCAGATGTTCTGACCACGGTGCAGGGGCCTGCTACAAAAGACTTGCTGCGCTTCTCCCCTGAAGCTACCTGAAGAGGGCCTTGGACAGTTGAAGATAGATACGTGTTCCTGTTAGCTGTGTAAGCACTTATCCTTCCTCACTCATCATCTTCTCTCGACACGATACTGATTCGGTGAAGTTGCACCCGCAAACCCTTTCATCCCTCCACCATCCTACATGAGCAATATCCACTCAACGACTCCGAGACTCTCTTGTCTTACAACAGACTCCAACCTTAGGTCGACTCATCGAGGCTGAAGCTTGCGAAGAGGGCGAAGAGGGCCGTTGGCTCAAGAGCCTAACCACCACCATCGTGGCATACGTCACCGTTTCTCTGCCTAAATGCCAGCCACAGCACAATAATTACTGTGCAGCTAGCGACAGCATCTCCATCGACAGCACCGTTGCCGCCAAAATCTCTACTGCTCCCTCAGAACCAACAGCATCCGTCCTGTATTCAAAACCAGCCTGGCGTTCAGAGACCATGCCACATATACCTGCATCACTGCATCGATAGGACATACGTGGGAGAGGGAACTCGGCAGGACAGTACAACACGCCGCAGGTACATTTCCCAAGGAAAGACCACATCAGAGCGCAGGCACGTCACTTTCCGCTCTTCTTCCCGCTAGTCTTTCATCATTATCCAGTCCCTCATACCCTCAGAATCCCTACTGGCACGTTCCTTTCAATATGGTCATTCATGAATGGGCTGTGGTCTGTCCCCACTCTCAGCCCCGGATCAAAAGATCTGCAACAATGTCTCGAGGGCTCAGTCTTCGGACTTGAGCCCCCACGACATGTTGTTATCAAAGGGGTCATCAGTCCCCATACCCCCAGAACCCCTACTGGCACGCTCATTTCACAATGGTCATTCTTCAATGGGCAGTGGTCTGCGGCTTTGTCTCTCCATGACTCTGCCGCTCCTTAGTATCAGCCCTAGATCAAAAAGATCTGCAACGATGTTCTCGAAAGTTCATCTTCGGATTTGAGCTCCACGACATGTTATCATCAAAGGGATCAGTAGGCCCAGAAGCAGTATCTGACATTCTTTTCTTGTCTTGTTGATTTAATTGTTTTTTTCCAAGTCACTCTGCTGTACTGGTTGATTGTCAAATGCATCCATGCTGGCAAAAGCTAACGTCTATTGCATACCTGATAGGAGCACAACAACTCAGCTGGTATTCATCAGTAATAGCACATGCCAACAGTCTTTATGAACGCTTGGTGCCTGGTCATGAGCAACGACACGAGCGAGCTCGGTCTCTAAGTCTATTCGATGGTCCCACGGAGGTCTAGTCCCATTCGGAGAGTACCATCAACCAGTCGTCTCCCAGACAGGGATCGATACCCCATTCTGGGAAAAGTCAACATGGTTGCTTTGAAAGGGAAGGCTAGCTTACGCGTAGGTTTCATCCCTTCATGCCTGGAACAACTGTCGTCGTAGCATTTGCTAACGACTGCTTTCTCGATAGGGCCACTCGTGTACCCTCTGCCGTCTCATTGAGCTCCACGAGTGCCGTACGTCATCGAAGCAAGGATCGCAGCGCGTTCGAAAATGAGTCAGCATATTTTCTTTCCTTCAAAAAGTCATATAACTTTATCATTAGCTGGAAGCTTGGAAGTCCAAGATAAGGAAAACAATGAACAGGATTTTGCAGCTGCGGAACTCGGAGTGAAGATACAGCAAATATAGAAATCGTGCTAGCTGCTGCATTATTAAACACTCAAGGAAGACTTCGGTATTCTTAGAAACCACCAAAAAATCGTCCAACAAGCATTCCAGAATTCCTTGATGTCCATGCAGTTGTCCATGCAGTTGTAATCAACGAAGAGGACCGTCCACCCATCGATCTGTTTCACTCATTACCTTTCAAGCAACTCCGTACTCCTTCCTCATAATTGTGCAACACAAAGCACCCGCAGAGGCACCTGACAAATTACATTATTGACAAAAGTGGAACATATTAAAGCTTCCACCAATTCTGTGTCGGAAGCTTCATCGTTTTGGTGCAGTGGAGATGGAGGAAATGTAAGGGAAGGTTGTAATGAGGGACTGAGGCTGCAGAAAAAGAGAAAGGAGGATGAAGTCTCTTCAACGAAACAAAAGTAGGTGTTGAGCGCATTTGAGTTCAAAAAAAATGTTAAAAAATTAGTGAAGTGCGACAATGCCGCCAAGACCAGAGCCGGTAGCAACAGTAGCATGCTTTTGCTCTGAAGTCAATTCGTAGCGCAAGAGATCTTGTAGATATCTCTCCTCTCGCCAGAGTTGATTTATAGAGTATACTGTAAGTGATAAAGAGGGACGTTTAAGTGTAGCTCTCTAGATGTCTTGTGCGGGATATTTCTATGGCAGGACCGAGGGACGCTAATCCTATAAGGGCTTCGATGGCGGGCCGAAGATTTGCCGAGTGAGTGGGGGCCACGCGCAAGGCCGAGCCCTAAAAGTAAATCAACCCACCCTCGTAGAAAAGCCCTCACCCTCAAATCCCTATAAGGATTCCACTGTCCTGCGAACAAAGTTGTTTATCTACATGCTTTGGGTATTTTACATTCATCGGCTCGGATGCCCTCTCTGGGTATAGAGAAAAAAAAGCCCTTATTAGGGAATTTAGTGTTGAGGAGATCAGGGCACACAATATTCATTAGTGTTATGAAATATGGCAAACAGCCCTACACGTGACTTCGCACTAGTGGCTTGGCAAGGAATTTGGCGATGTGATCGCAGTAGGATTTACTGGTATTTACTCGGTGGGAATATCTTACACTATATAGACCTACGTCGGCAATAACTAAATTATATAAGGAAAGCTCGTAGCGAGGCTACGGCGAAGTCATAGCGCTATACTTAATAGAAAAAGACTTACCGAAATATTATATTCTTCTTTATCTAGAATCTTTATTATTAAAGATCTTTCGTTACGAGTATTTTATAAAATTAAAAGTAATATATATAGATACATGTGAGTTAGAGTAATATATTAATATTAATTTAAAAGAAAGTTATAATAATACGTTATTATATCGCCGCGATTTCATTTTATTATTATTACTTTACTAAAGCTTTATCGCGAATTTAATTATTTTTACTACGAGTAATTAAACTTTTAGAATACTTTCGTAGCGTAGAATAATTAAATATTAAGAGACTAATTATTAGTCTCGTCTTAATATAAAAATTCTATAAATTTCCTTCTCTTTCTTTAATAATTTATTCTCTATATTATCTCTCTATATTTACTATATCGTGCTTACTCTACAACGAGCTCTTTTTAAACTCTTAACGAAGCTATAACGATAACTTCTCTTATATCTATAAACGCTTTTAAGGACTTCGCGTCTTCTATCGATAATAGAGGACGAGACTCTTATAAGCTTAGCAAAGATAAATTTAATTAGACTTATTATAAGAAAAAGATCTTAAATATTAAACGAAATCGTCGTAAAAGATAATAATAAAAGAAAGCTCGTGCTGCTACTATTATACGAGAGTTAAGTTCGTCTATTCTTAGCTTCTCTTTTCTTTCGAATATCTCTATTCTTAATAAAAAGTCTAATAACTCTATAAAATTCGTAAGTGTAACGAAGAAGCTTAATGAATTAGCGCTTTCGCTATATTCTCGTAATAAAAATATAATATTTTTATCTTAGAATCGTAATTAACTAGAGATAGATTAATCTACTAACTTTGATCTTACTTCTTTATCTATTAATATTAATAAGTAGATTAAGCGACTAGCTAAGCTTTCGTGTGTTTATTCTCTTCGCTTTCGAGAGAAGATCTCGCTATCTTTCTTCTTTTAATTATCTTACTTTTCTAAATAGTGCGATACTTTTTCGACGCGAAGTCGTAATAATTAATCTCTATCGCTATTGCGCTCGAAAGAATAGACGATTTTCGAAGTGTATCTTACTATCGAAACTCGATGATTCTTTTTTAACTAATTTCTTTTTTAAATCTTATATTAATTATTTATCTTTAAGCGTAATTAGATTCTCTATTTAAATTATTACTACGAGTATATAATATATATTAATTAGCTTCGCAATAAGATCGTGCGTATAAAGAGTTCGCTTCTACTTCTCGCTCGATCTCGTAAACTTCGTTAATCGTTATCTCTTCTATCTACGGGTCGGAAAGATCTGGAATGGTCTGGGATATGAGATGTCGATACCATACCATGGTATGGTATGATATTAAGACTATATTATTTGATTTTTATGGGATAATCTTGGAGACGTGCTGATATTATGAAATAATCTGAGAAATTTCTAATATATGCAGGGGTATTTCATGTTATATGTAGAAATATGGGAAATATACTATATATAGAAGAAGTTACTCTATATAGAATCATGCGAACGTATTCTAATTATTATTCTAGTCGTTACTTCACTTTATTATTATATTATTAAGTATTCTAGTCATTATTCTAGTTATCACTTCACTTTATCATCGTTATTATTATTACTTCACTTTATTATCACGTTATTAAGCTAAGCTCGTCATCGCATTCAATATCGTATTACGAAAGATCTTCGCAATCACCTAAGGCTTAGCGAGCTATTTCTACTACTATTAATATATTTAATTTATTTAATTATTAGAAGAATTACTAGCACGCTAACTATAATAGCAATTTACTATCTATTCTACGACAGCAAATTCCTCTCTTTTCTCTTCGCATTATAAAAAGAATTTACAATTATTCTTTATAGTTACATATCCTTAATTATTAAAGTTACACGCTTCGTATAAATAATATAAAGATTTAATAATTTACTTAATCTTGAAGAGTAGAATACGAAAGATCTTAAATATATTCTCTACATGGCGTATGTTATTTAACTATTCTTATAAGAGCTTCTTAGTAAGATTCGCGTCAGCCCAATTAACGAGGACTTTTAGAAAAGCTAATATAATTCGAAGAAATAGAACGCTATCTAAAGATAAGGAAAAGGTCTATTAATAACTTTAGCTAAGATATATAAATTCTAGTTATTATTCTAGCCATCACTAATATCTAATATATATAGATTCGTAAGACGAGAGTCTACATTAATGCTAGCAGTTAGCGTAAGGAGTATTTTTTATCTTATTCGCCACCTGATATGGGAAATAATCTACATTATAAGATATCCCTACATATATTAGAAATTTCCCAGACTATTTTATAATATTAGTAATTTCCCATCTTATATCTTTATAAGTGATCTGATATAACCTCCCTATAATACCCTTTCATAATATAATATAATACGGTATGATATGGGATATCTCACTAATATACCAGATCTTTCCGACTCGTACTTCTATCTCTACTAATAATCTTATTTATTAAGAAATCACTTTATTCGTAGCGAATTACGATGATCTCGAGAAGTTTTATAAGATCTATATTATTTTAAATCGCGTTTGTCTCGACCTTGAATTAAGAGAGCTACGAGCTTATTATAATAAATCTCTTTCGTCTCTTACGCCTCGCTCTATTAGAAGAATTAATAATATTATAATATCTAGCGCTTTAAATAATAAGAAGAAGAATAATAATAATAATATTACTAATAAATATAAGAAGTCTTTTAACTTGTAAATAGTCTTATAACGAAGTCGATAAGACTTCGATTTTCTTTTATTATAGATATTTATATAGTAGTATTACTACGAGCTCGTAATAGTATTATTATAATATAATTATAAAAGTATTTTTATCTATATTAAAATATTCTACGCTTAATACTTAATCGTAAATTATAAGTGTTTATCTTATTAATATTTCGAGATATTTTCTTAATAGTTATATTCTCTTAAATTCTCTCTTAAACTCGTTCTAATATCTTTTTATCTTTATAATAATCTTATTTTATAATCTTCGTATTCTTTTTAAATATTTTCGAACGTCTTTTAATATTCTTTATTTTCTTTTTTATATCTTTAAAATATTCTTAAAATCTTCTTAACGTATCTTCGAGTCTTTTAGATTATCTTTAATAATCTCTTTTTATTTTTTTAAATTACTTTTCTCTTCTCGAGAGTATAACGAAAATTTCTTAGAATCGTCGCGATTCTTTCTCGAATTCGATTTCTATACTTTTCTTTTAATCTCGAGATCTATCTTCATATATAGATCTTCTCGAGACGCTTTTACGTTAAATAGACTATTCTATATAATAAGTATATTCTTTTTTTTATTAATAAATATATTAATCTTTCGTGAATTAATAATAATATTATCGATTATCTATAAAACAAAGTCTTATTTTAATTACTATGCTACTATATTAGTAATATTACGTTTTTACTATGCTTTCGTAATAGTAGCGCTACGCTTTCGAGCTTTAATAATAGCTTCTTTCTCGAGTTATCTAGCTTATTTCTCCCTTACTTAGAATCGATATATATCTATATATTTATAGCGCTCTTATTCTACTTGAATTATAGTAGCGAGCTTATTATATATAGATATATCTTTTATATTTTTTAAGTCGAGTATATCTTCGACTTGCGACGAAGTTAGAGTAATACTTAATACTTTTCTTAACTTCGATTTTAAGATAGAATTTATTTAATATTTTTTAATATTTTTTAGTAATATCTTCGTCTTCTTTAGACGATTTTTATAAATTAAGTTTTGTAAGATATATTTATTAAATATCTATAACGCGTATATATTAAAAGAGTGTTTTTTTAGAATTCTATAAGATTTAAATTAAGCGACTTTAAACTTTTACTTTACTTTATTTCGAATAAGTATTTATTCGTCTATTTATAGCGTGTATAACTTAATTCTTTTATCGCGAATATATCTTTATAAAATTACTCTTTTTAATAAATATTTATTAATCGTTTATTGCACTATTATTATACGCTCGATACGTTTTTATAATTTTTTCGCGTTAACTTTATTATTTAAAGATCTTAAGAGATTTTTATTTAATAAAAGTTAAGAATTTATCTTATAAATTAAATAGAAAGACGATCGTTTTAAGATTATATAAAGCTTAATATACTTATAAATAGCGTCTATATTAGAAATTAATCTTATAATCTTATTAACTTATTTATAAGATACTTTATTAAAATTTTTCTTAAAGATTCGTTAAGATTTTTAATCTTATTATTAATATAAAAATAATATAAAGTTATTATTCGATATCTAGTTTTAAGACGAATAAGATATAATATTACGACGCGATTAAGAAAATTCGTACTATTATCGAATAAGAGCTTTCGTGAAGGTTTATAGTTTACGAAGATTTAATCGTATAGAAAATCTACTATCGTCTTATTCGTCGTATTTTATATCGTCTTTATAATTAATTATTCTATAATAAAATTAATTATTATAATAATTTAATAATTCTCGTTTAATATCTTTAATAAGATTTTAATTATATTAATTAATTATAATTCGAATAATTAAATATCAATACGAACTTATAATATATTCATCTCTTTCTATTACTAAAAGAGAGATTCTTTAGCTATTTAATATATAGAGTAATATCGTATAAAGTTCATAATATCTATATTAATCGTCGATTATTATATTCGATACTTAATTAATCTTATTAGATCTAATTATCTTAAGTATTTATAATTCTTATATATTATCTCTACGAAGTTAACGCGATAGAACTATTTTAAATACGACGCCGCACCGTCTTCGAAGATTCTTTATATCTACTTCGTTATAGAATTCTATCGATAATTCTTTTATATTTACTCGAAGTATATAGATAAACGAAACTTTCTTAAGGAAATAGTATTATTCTTTAAGAATATCTTAAATATATCTATTTATTAATTTTCATTAAGATCTCGTAGCGTATTTACGAAGACTTAATTATTTATATTAACTTTATTTATAAAATCGGGATAACGATTAAAAGCGTTCGATATAATAGCGTCGCGATCTAGTCGATATCGAATATCGAGATCGTATTATTTAAACTCTTCAATTTAGCGTGTTAATCTTTTTAAGAATATTTTTATTAATTTTATATATTTAATACTCTTATAATCTATTAGAATTGTTATTATCGTATTATTATCGATATATTTTTATTATTATCGTAAGATATTGTGAGGGCGCTTTTCAATTGTACCATAGAACTAAAAATATAACTCATGGGTTCGGGTGCCGCGCTTCATAGAAGTCGCACGCCCTATTTGAACCCATATGAAGCCCATACGGCGTACCCACGGGCACTTATATGACTTCGTACAGCCTAACAGATATACTTAATAGCGAGAAGCTTCTTCTCGTAAACGAGATAATTCAACTCTATATTCTATAATTTACGATTATCGTATATTACGAGATAATTTTTTTATTAGTATTTATTTATAATAGAGCGTATTTAATAGCTTACTCTAACGTATTTATCTCGATAATATAAGATTCTTATAACGATAATTATTATAGTATTAACTCTATTACGAGCTTGTTCTTTAAAGTCTCGAAAATATTCTAATATTAAGTATTTTATATAATCTATCTATGCTTCTTTACTCGAAATTTAATATTATTCTCTCTTAAAAGATTCGATAAAGATATCGCGAGTTTAATAAAGCTCGAAATAAAGCGATAATAGTAATTTATTAGTTCTAAAAATTAATATATCTAATATACGATCGTAGAAACGAATTAATTCTTAATAATACTTAGGTTTAAGAGAAACAATTTAATATTATCGACTTTAAGCTCGTGCTCGTAAACCTTAATCGTCTTAATTTTAATATTATATTTTTTCGACTTCGCGTAGAGCTTATTTTCCTTAAGTTTCTATAGAATTAATTTAAAATATTTAATATAATTCTCTAACGAGTCGAAGAAAGATAGAATATTATTAAGATATACGATTACGAAGCGATTTAAATACGATCGTAGAATATTATTTATTATAATCTAAAATATTGTAGATACGTTAATAAGTTTAAACGATATCGCTATAAACTCGTATTTCTCGTGTCGTATATTAAAGATAGTTTTAAGAATATTCTTTGAAGTTATTTATACTTAATAGTATTTCGAGATTAGATTAATCTTCGACTTATATTAATAACGATCGATGCGATCTAGATAATTCTAAATTCACGAAAGAAAATATTTATTTTTAATAATAATAGCATTTATAGCACGATAGTCGATATATATTTATTACGAATCTTCTATCTTTTTGATAAATAAGATTAAGAATTTCTAAGAACTATATAATTCTCGTATTAAGTTCTTTTCGAGAAACTTCGTAATCTATCGCGTTTATTTTTCTAAGATAACTTAAGATAGAGAATAGATATTTAAATTAATAGACGCTATATTTGTAATATTAATAGAATATTCGATATTTCGTAACGATAATAATTTCGCTAATAATTTCGATCGAAATATAGTTTAAAATTTATTAAGAACGTGTTATAAACGTGAATTCTTCGCGACGAGAGTGTAATACTCTTATTTCGCTATCGTCGTAATATCGTCGATCTTTCATATTATTAATAAATAACTTTTATTAATAAATTTCCGAATAGTATAAATAATTATATAAAAACTTATTATATTAAGTTTTCTCTTATTGTGAGATAGCAAGGTCTCTTTTCAATAAAGCTACGTAGTAGCTAGGTAATTAGCGAGGTTGAGAAACGTAGATACTAGAATAATTATCTAAATTATTAAGTGAATTAATAGCTAAGAAAGAAAGAAAGAAAAAAGAGAATTCGCGAATATTTAAGACTTTCGTTAAGTATACTAGATATTTATTCTTGCTACGTAGCTTATAGTCTAATAAGCGAGTTAAGCGAGTTCTATTAGTCTACGCTAAGTGATTCTATTCTTATAACTACTTTTCTTCTTAAAAGATTTAGTCTCTAAATCTTATTATAACTACGTATTATAATTAAGTGCTTGCGAGTGTATTAGAATCACGTTTACTAGCTATTGCTAGTTATAACGTAGTCTCGATTAATGTATATCGCGTCGTTAACTCTAGATTACTTACGTCTAGACTATCTTATTTATTTTAATATATATATATACTGGAATCGTAATAGCGCGACTATAAATATCGTTATCTTAATTAATAGAATACGTGCTCGCTATTATTCTATTATAATATGCTATTGTCGCTATTATAATCCGCTATTATTGCTATTATCTTATTGTAATGCGTTATTATCTATTATTATAATAGCGCGAAAATTACGCTAATAAAATATAAAAATCTTATTTATTTTCTTTTCTAGTAATTACGAGTCGGAAAGGTCTGGGATAATCTGGGATATAGGGTGTCGATACCATATCATGATATGATATAATATTGAGATTATATTATTTGATTTTTATGAAATAATCTGGAAGACGTGCTAATATCATAAAATAGTCTAAGAAATTTCTAATATATATAGGGATATTTCATGTTATATACAGGAATATGAGAAATATACTATATATAAAAGAAGTTACTCTATAGAATCATGCGAACGTATTCTAGTCATTATTCTAGTTATTACTTTACTTCACTATTATGTTATTAAGCATTCTAATTATTATTCTAGTCATTACTTCACTTTATTATCACGTTATTAAGCTAAGCTCGTTATCGCATTTAATATCGTGTTACGAAAGATCTTCGCAATTATCTAGAACTTAATAAGCTATTTCTATTACTATTAGTATATTTAAGTTATTTAATTATTAGAAGAATTATTAACACGCTAATTATAATAGTAATCTATTATTTACTCTACGATAGTAAATTTTCCTCTTCTTTCTTCGCATTATAAAAAGAATTTATAATTATTCTTTATAGTTATATATTCTTAGTTATTATAGTTACACGCTTCGTATAAATAATATAAAGATTAATATCTTCGAATATATAATAAAAAAAATCTTTCGCCGACTTATAAATAATCTTAATAATCGATCTAGAAAAACGTACTCTCTTTATATATATTATCGCGATCTCTCATATCACTCGCGAAAAGAAGAGCTTAAGAATTATTAGATCGAATCTTCTCTAATAGCAACGAATCTTATATAAAATAATAGCTATAATATATTAATAAAATTAAATAAATAGATTCGAGATTAAACTTACTTTTAGCTTTTTATCTACGTTTTTAAGTATTACTACTTAATAATTTTTACGCTAATCTATTTTTCTTAACTAATTTTAATAGCTAAACATTTAAAGATTACGTAGAAGTAATTAGTTACACTCAAGATTATCTAATATTAGCTACGTGTATTATAATTTCTTTAATCTTTTCTTTACTCTTATATATTATCGTCTACTCGCGTATTAGCTTTATACTTAATATTTTATTTATAGATTTAATATATTTACTTTAAAATATTATCTCGCGTAGTAATTCTTTTATGAGTTATAGCTTACTTTATTAGATAGATAGATAATAAGATAGATAGTAGAAGAATAATAAATAATAGAAGGATAATAAATATTAGAAGAATAAGAAATAGTAGAAGAAAGAGTAGAAAGAATATAAAAGTACACGATAAACATATCTTAGAAAACGTGATATTATAGATAAAATCAATGTTATTTGTTAATGCTTTTAGATATCTATCGTAATAATATTAGAATTAATTTATTTTTTAATCGAAAAGCGAGAGAAGAATACTCTTATTATAAATATTAAGATTCTATAAGAATAAATTTATCTTATAATTAATTCTAATAATTATTCTAGTAACTATTTAAGCGTATTAAAATTTTATTAATTTAGACGCTAATACGTAGAATTCTCGATAATCTTTCTATATTAAATAGATAATAGAAATTAATGCTTAATCGATTTTCTTCTCGGCAATTTTTTTAATAATAAATATTAATATTTAAATAATTCCCCTCTTAAACTTTCTTTTTAAATAATTCTTATTTATTATATTTTTCTTTTATTCTAATATTTAAGACGCGTTTCTATTATTAATATAGCTAAAGATACTTAATATATTTCTATTCTAATAGAGAGTATATAATTAATAATTTTTAATTAAATCGTAATTTATAGAGCATCGATCTTATAGAAATAATTACTTTTTTTATCTTTATATTTCTTTATTAATCTTTTTTCTAGTTGTTAAAAAAGAAGAATAATTAGATTCTTAGACGCACTTTTCGCTTATTAATATAAAGTTCGATAATCTTAAATTTAAGATTTTACGTTATAACGTAATTAATCGATCTAAAGATAATTAATTAAAGCGTAAAGCCGTTTAAAATCTTAGCGAAAATTCTAATATTAAACGCTTAAGAATAAGACTTAACACTTTTATTTTTAAGAAAAAGAAATTAAAACGCGAAAAGAAAGCTAATAACGCTATTAAGAACTATCGTATTTATACTTATAAAAAAATTAATAAATTCGCGACTACTTTAGACTTATAGCGAGAAGTATATATTAAAATTCTTCGCTAGTAAGAAATCGACTTTAGATAATATTTATTTATCTTTATAATTGATATTTTAATTATTAATTCTTTTAAGCTAATAATTAAAATAGAATTACGTAAGACGTATATAATAATATTGTTACTCGATATCTTCGGCTTTGAATTTATCTAAGAATAATAACTCGTTATAAAAAAATATAGAAGATAAGAAAGTAGAGTAAAGTATATAATTATTTTTAATAAAAA
>JANQBS010000522.1:0-16475 GCA_033085395.1 Xanthoparmelia taractica | reverse complement strand
TTATTCGTTATCTAATATAAAAAATAATCTATATTATAAAATATTTCTATATATATTAGAAATTTCTTAGATTATTTTATAATATTAGTAATTTCTTATTTTATATCTTTATAAGTAATCTAATATAATTTCTTTATAATATTCTCTTATAATATAATATAATACGATATAATATGAAATATTTTATTAAATATACTAGATCTTTTCGACTCGTAATTACGCTTATTACTTAACGTAGTAATCTCACCTCTTAATAATAGAGAGCGAGATCGTCGCTTAATAAATAGCGTGTTTAATACTATAGCGACGAGTATTAAACTTTATCTTTTCTCTTATTAGAGTCTTAATTATATATTTTATTACTCGTAATATAGTTTAAGTATTTAGACGAATTCTTATAATATTTTATCTATTTATAATTATAGTATTAAATCTCGAAAAGAGATTTTTTATACTTAATATTAAAGTCGTCTCCTTCGAATTTAATTCGCGTAAATCTTAAGTCTTATAACGTCGAAGAGAACGAGCTCTTCTTTTAATTCTTTTAATTCTTAATATACTATTTTTTAAACTTCGTATACTATTAATTATCGCTTCTTTAATTACTTATCTTATCGTTAAAGCGAGTCTTATCTAAAGTAAATATATCTTTTATTCTTCGTAGTCTTTACTTTATATTCTAATATTATTATAGTAATACGATATAAATAATAGATTAAGTTATCTTCTTTATTGCTTTTAGAGAGATTTTCTCTATTACTCTATCTTATAGAGTTTTTATACGTTTCGTATCGATTATATAGCGATCTCGCTACGATTATAGCGTGATAAAATAATTATTAAAGCTTATAATCGATTATAAGTCTCTTATAATTACCTTAATTAACTAATAACTTATATTATAAAACTTAATAATTAAGTTACGAACTTAATTTAAATATTATTTCTTATACTTCTTTTAAATAGATTCTTCGATATTACGTAATATATTATTTTATATATTTCTCTAAATTTATTTTTTAATATCGATTAAAAGAGTAGAAGATTAACGAGTTTTTTCTTTATTCGTTCGAAAGTCGATACGAGATATCGAAGCGATATAATTCTTACAATTTTGAATAAATATAATCGTCGAGTTATAATTATTAAGATATTATATATTAGATACTTTAATAACGCTTATCTTCTTACGACTCGCATCGCGATAATAATCGTCGCTATACTCGCGGCGATATTCTTATATATTTTATATTTCGATTAGCTTAAGTTTTTCGATAATTAATTATTTCTTAGTATTAAGCTTTAAAAGTCGAAAACGTTAAATTTATATTAAGTCTATAAGACGAGAATCTTTATCTATTAATATAGAGTTATTAAGTATAATACTCTATCGATTATTATTTTCGTCGATAGTATTAATAGAATTCGTATCGATCTTATAATTAATATCTTAATAACTTAATTACAAAGGAGACGTATTTTAACGAGAGTTATCTTCGTGATTATTATCTTCGTCTATTTAATTAAAAACGTCGCTAATAATTAATAATAAAACGTTTCTATTTCGCAAGTTAATAAAATTAACTCGCGAGTTATTTATTATAGTTAATTAGATAGTCTCGTGCGAACGAAGCTATTAGAATTATAAGATAGTAAGATCTCTTTTCAATAAAGCTATATAGTAGCTAAATAATTAGCGAGATTGAGAAACGTAGGTGCTAGAATAATTATCTAAATTATTAAGTAAATTAATAGCGAAGAAAGAAAAAAAGAAAAAGAAAATTCGCGAATATTTGAGACTTTCGTCAAGTATACTAGATACTCGCCGTTGCTGCGTAGTCTATAGTCTAGTAAGCGAGTTAAGCGAGTTCTATTAGTCTACGCTAAGTGCTTCTATTCTTATATATAAGTATTAAAGTACTAATAAGAATCGCTAGATCTATATAGAGAGATAATTATATTATACTATATTAACTATACTAAGTAATAGTAATATTATAACTTATATATTACTACTTAATTTAGTATTAATTAGAAGATATACTAAACTATAATAGATTATAAATAATCTTACTTTAAAGAATTTAATTTAAAATAATATTAATTCTAATACTAAATATTAAGACTTATATATTATTAATTAAATATTCTCTAAATAAAGTAGTAATTAAAATTATTCTTAAAATTATTATAAGTCTATTCTATAGTAATATTATTAAGTTAAAATTATAAAGATAGAAGTTAAAGAGAAGATTAAAAAAGAATAAAATATTAAGCTCGCTAAAGAAATATATAAGAAAATTTAAAGAGAGATATAATAAATTAGTAGATATTAAATAACTATAATTATTTAATATATTATTAAATTAGAATTTTTTAATAATAATTATCTTTATTAGAAATTAGATTGTAGTTTAAAGAGTCTTAATTAAGTACTCGTAATATAGCTAGAATAATAGCTATAAAGAAGAAAGAGAAAGAGTGCTAGCAAGAATATATTTATATAGATAGTATCAAGTCACGCTAGGTTCAATTAGAAACCATGTTGATACTAATCTAGAATTATAACACTAACTTCCTTTTAAACACGATCACGTTTTCATAATTAGTCTCTTCTTATAGCCCCTGAGAATCCGAAGACTTAGACTAGTTATTAATATCTATGTATGTGTATCTTAATATACGTCTTAAGAATCTTCTCTATCGATATCGAAGAATCGAATAAAATAGCTATTATTATAAAGAATTGAATATCTGTATTATAGGTATATTTACTATAGAGATTACTAAGAACTCCACCTGTTTCTAGCTATACTCTGGCCCTATATCTTCAAATCTTTCCTTACAATCACTTATCGCTAAATTCTTAACTACCTATATCCCAGGTATAGTTATTTAAATTGTCTAATCTTTACTATAGAGAATACTGGGATTTACACTTATCCCTAGCTATGCTCTGGCCATGTATCTCGAAATCTTCTCGTATTATTAACACAACATCGCTGCACCTATAAATCCCGCTCTCAATTAGTATCCCTATAGACTTAGTCTATTCTTTTACTTAACGATATTCTATTTAATCTTCGTCTATGTTTCGTGCACACTTCTCAATATCATGAGACCGATACCGTAGCTTATATTCGTCATATATCTGTAGGGTTCGTAGTAGAAGTAAGTGTTTAGATACTTGTCGCGACGTTGTTCGTTCTTAACTATTATTATAGTAGACTTACTTTCCGGAATCGACGTACTTATTTAAGAGGTCGATTAAATTATTCTAGGGTTTCATAATGTTGTTTTCGTACTACTCTAAATTAATATCGTAACGTGTCACGTAGGGCTAACGTTAACGTAAGTAAGTTAGTAATCTATATACGATCTAGGAACGATTAGGTTCTAGAAAGAATAGCTATTATTATATTAGAAATTAGAGTATAGTTTAAAGAGTCTTAATTAAGTACTCGCAATATAGCTAGAATAATAGCTATAAAGAAGAAAGAGAAAGAGTGCTAGCAAGGATATATTTATATAGATAGTACTAAGTCACGCTAGATTTAATTAGAAATCGTGTTAATATTAATCTAGAACTATAATAATCTTTAGCTTTAAAAAGAAGACTAAATAATTAGTACTTAGTTTAATAGTAAAGAATAATATTATACTCTATATTACTAGTAGTAAGATTAATAATAAGATTAATATAATAGCTATTTAATCTAGATAATAGAATAATTAATAGAATATACTTAAATAGCTTTAATTAATTTATAGTTTACTTTATAAAACTATATAGAATAGTTTAAGCTCTATAGATAGTATATTATAAAAAAGAGTAACTAAGTAGTAAAAAGAAGATAATTATTAATATTAATAACTAGGCGTTAATTTAAGCTATAAAGAATCTAAAGAAATAATCTAATTAGATATTTATTATTTAGATTATTTAAATTATTAATCTTTTTTAAGCGAATAGAGTTATAATAGAGCTTTATTAGATATTTATATATATTAGTTTAAATAATAATAAAATAGTTAATAAAGAGATAAAGAAGATTACTAGATAGAGAAAGAGAAAGAAATATAATAGATATTAAGAAATAAGATAAATATATTTATATTATAAGTTGTATATAAGAATTATCGAAATATCTAGCTAGAGAAGAATCTAATATATATTAAAGACTAGCGATATATATATCGAGACTAGTTCTAGTTCTATATAGAGAAATATTCGTAATAATTGCGGTATTAAGATTAATACTAATAAGATTACTCTATAGTCGTTTACTAGAGTAAGAATAATAAGAATAATTAAAAAGAGTATTAGATTCTATATATATAAATAGTAGAAGAAGACTTAAAAAAAAGAAACTAAGAAAAGCGCTTTAAGAAAAATATACTTAGCTTCTATATAGACGATTAAATAAATTTATAAGTTAATTAAAAGAGTTAAATTTTTATTAATTATCTAGATAAGAATAAAAAAAATAGATTTAAAAACCTTTCTCTATAATAATTAGATTTAGAATATAAAAGACGAGTTATATAAGTATAGCGCTAATAAGTAAACTATATATTATATATATTATAAATATCGACTATATAATAAATAAAGAAGAGAGCTATAAATAAAGAAAAGAAAGAATATATTAGAAGAAGTAATATTATATATAAATATACTTAATAACTCTTATTATATTTTAATAGTAACGAATTTTATAAGAAATATTAAACTTATTAAATAATTTTAAGCTCTTAATAAGAACTAATAATAAGAATTTAAATAGATAAATAATTAAAGAAAAGAATATAATAATAATAAGAGAATTCTAGTAATATAGAATATATATATTTTTAATAATAGATTAAAATACTATAAAATACTAGCTTTAGCAACTAGCGTAGTCTTAGAGCTACGCGATTAACTAACTATATATAGTTTAATTACGAAACTCGTATAGTTAACTACTAGAATAAGTCTTCTAAATAATATTATATAATTAATTAATTAAAATTAATTATTATCTCTCTTCTATCTATTACTTTTAACTATTCTAAGACGATATAGAAGTAGTTTACTTTAAATTAAAAGAATTATTACTACTATTTCTATATTTAATAGAGATTCTTAAATATTTACTATAAATAAACTAGTTAAGAATAATTAAGAACTTCGATAGTATAGCTATATTCAATTTAAAAATACTTATATTATCTCGTAATAACTTTTTATAGAACTTAATAAGATTCTTATATTAGAACTACAATTAGAATAAGTTAATAATAATATGTAACGAATAAATTAAGTCTAGGGAGAAACTATCTATCTAGAAAGGAATATCTATAAGGGACGTTAAGGTCTATAGAGACTAGTCCCGATTGAAAAGATAAGTCGACTTGATGTTGTAGATCTATATAATTATTACACTTATAACATTACTTCCTCTCTCGAATAGCGATATTTTAGCGTTATAGAAGAATAGTATTCGTATAAAGAAATTATTTAGAATCTCTAAAAGAAACGTATACTAATATAAAGACTAGATATGAATTCGATTCGCTCGAAGCTTAATCGAGTTAAGCTTCTTCGCTTAGTTTATCGCAGCGTTAACGAATAGATTTAAATAATAAGTAAAAATTAATCGAAGTCTAGTTCTCTATTGAGCCTAGCGCGATTTATTAAAATATTATTTATAAAATTTATTTATTACTTTCTTAGAGTTTTTAAACTTATTCTAATTCGTATAATATTAATTATTATCTCTATTTAAATTAATTTATTTAATTTTATATTAAAGTCGCTTATAATAACGTCTAAAATTTAATTTATCGTTTACGTTTTATAATTCTTTTTTATTAACTATTATAAGTTTAAAAAAATCGTGCTTCTATTTTAATAGAGAATTTATAACTATAAATCTAAGTATTTTAAGATTAAAGACGAGATAAATTCTTATATTATAAAAGAGTTTTAATCGATATAAGATATCGACTCGCTTAAGAACTCTATATAAATCGAGTTATTTATCTTCGAGATTCTTATAGAGACGTTTAATTTTAATATTCTTAAACGATAATTAGACTTAGTTATTCACATTATAAGTAATCTTCTTATAATATTTATTCGTCTATACTTTTATAATTCTACGTATTCTCTCTAATTATAATCGTCTAAACATTAGAATCTTTTTTATTCTAATTATAATATCTTCTATTCTTAAGACTTATAGACGTTCGCGTATAATCTTATAGAAAGTATAATCTCAATCGAAAGATATACGGAGATAAAAACCTCGATTGAAGTAGAAGAAAGTAAGAAATATAGCGAATAAGATATTATTATTATTATTAAATTTAATTATAGGGATTTATTTAATTTAATCGTCTTATAAGTAATTATAATAAATATAAAGATCTCGCTTTATATTCTAATTAACTCTCTCGATCTAATTATTTATTTTAAAATAATATATAATAAATAAGTTAATCTTAATACGTAATCGCTTATAGAGACTTTTTTAGAGCGTAGATATAAATTAAATATCTCTATCTAATATTAGCGATTAGAATAACTCGTGTAATCGAAAGAGATTTCATATAAGAATTTAAATAAGTTTCTCGAATAAATAATCGTTATCTTTCTAATAATATAATATATAATAACGTTTCTTTATAAGACGATATATAAGAATATAGATAACGTTAAAATCGTCTAATAGAGATAGATTAGTAATAAAATTTATAGAAACCTCTTATTAACGACCTTAGGAAATTAAGAATAATATTAATAATCTATTTATTTTATTCCGTGAGACTTTACTACGTTAATAGTAATAATAGTTACAAATATATTATTTAATCGTTTTAACGTAATTAGATTAATAGTAATAACGTAGAAGAAAGTTAGTTATTCTTCGTATTCCTAGATAATCGCTAAAAGATTAATTATAAATCTCTTTTAATAGCTTCGTATAAAACTCAATTAAAATCTATAGTAGTTCGTTCTTAAAGAGAACTTTATCGACGATACGATATCTATTTAGCGTATAATTATAAAGTTTAATCTAATTATAGCTTATCGCTTTACGAAATTCGTTATATATAAGATTTTTTTAATTAATCTTATAAATTTATTTAAATAGATTTTCTTTAATTTCTATAACTCGAATTTAAACGCAATTCGAGATAAGAATTATTTAATATTAATATTAATTTCTTTTATTAGCTTCGTTCGTCGAAATAGATAATAATATTTTTATTAAAGTATCGACTTTATTATTAGTTATTCTTATACGAAAGATAATCTAAAAATTAAATTTAAATAAAATATTTAAATAGCGAGCTTAACGACGTGTAAGCTTCTTATTTTTTATAAAGATTTTTAAGATCTAATAATTAGTAAACACTTAAATAGATAACTTAATATATTTTAGTTTTAGTCGTTAATTGTTAGACTTGATTCTAGATTAGAGTCTTAGAGTTATGTAGTAGTGTGAAATTAGAAAGATATATATTTCATATATAGATTTGATAGTAAGACTAATTCTTAAGAAAGGAGAAAAGAAAACTTGGAGAGATCGCTTATTTAAGCTTATTCGCCAAGGGTTCATCAAGCATACGTATATTAAGCGCTTCAAAGTCCCCTTAATTAAGGCCCAAGATCTTATTCCTAATAATTATCTTTTTTCTTCGAAAATTCGTTCTCGAATTTAATATAACTAAAAGAATTAATACTCTTAAAAGACTTATTAAAACTCTTTAAACCTAATAAAAAAAGAAGAGAAAGAGTTTCTCTTAATAGCGCTTCATATATAAAGTACATTATAAACATAAACAAAACCCAAAGCGATAGAACACTCGACGCTAGAAATAATTTTGCTATATAATTTTAAGAATACCTAGAGTAGATATTATCGTCGTATTCGATATACGCGGCGCGTACGATTCGCGTGTATTAATAATCAAGTTATTAATAAAAAAGTATTAATTTTTCGAGAAAATTTTCTTTTCTTAACAAATATTTTATTCTCTACGCGACACCAGTGTTATTAAAAGCAAATATATATTTTATAAATTCTTTACACATATTAAACACCTAAAAGATATCTACTACTATATTAGTTATTATAAGTTTTTCGAAATTGAAGAAGATACACAATCGTTACTAATACGTTATTAGCCCGATCAACACCCGATTACTACACGATTAGCAGACCCGTTAATAAGGCTTATCGAGAATTCTTACTCGCGCTATATGCGACGTGCTTACGAGCACGATTCGATAGAATACAAGGCGATATTCGATTCTAAGAAAAGCATATTAATAAAATATATAATCTACGTCGAATCGCGTTTTAATTACGTAGCGATAAGTTGACACAAAGACTACGCATATTTAACGCGTGTTAAACGATCGCTATTTTAGATTCCAAAGCGTCACGAGATAATTTCAGAAGCGAATTATATATTTCGACTTCGCTATCGCTTCGAAGCGACGATTATTAATAATCTTAACTTAAAGAATTCTAAATACACTTCGACGCTTCAACTTATAAACGTTATAAAAGTATACGAAAAAGTTTTTAATGTTTATTAATGAATAATAGATCGCTTTAACGAAGCGAAGAAGTCGAATACTCTTAGCATTTAGATAAATTAAGTAAAGTCCCTTCGCATAATCTTTATCACTCTTATAAGGATTTTAAACGTGTTGCGATATAACGTATATATCCCTATACCTCGTATCGATTTTAAACGCGTTTAATATATATTAACGTTGACTTTTAGGCGAATCTTTCTATATTAAATTCGTCGGCGACGAATCTTAATTTTGACGATAACGAGGAGAACGAAGAAGATAACGATAAGAGGGATAACGATAACGACGAGAACGAATCTAGGTCTTCTGAGAATTTTTAGCTTACTACATTATCGTCTATCGACGAAAACGTAAACGCTTTCTCTTCTTCTTTCTCTTTTAGTAACTCTTCTTTTTTTAATAAATAGGATTCTTATATTTTCTTATATTCGTTATTCGAAGACTCGAGAAGCGCGAAGAAAAAACCTCTCTCGTAGAATATATTAATAGAAGAGTTTTAATAATCTAACGTTTAATCTATATTTATCGGGCGCTAAAATCGAGAATCGTGTGCTAATTATTTATGTTACCCTATATAATAGAAGTTTTTCGCCGTCTTTCGAAACGCCGTTAGTTTTTCTTAGCCGTTTTGATATTATTATTTATTGCGATAACCCGAGATTCGACTCTTTATAGTTGAGTTCCTTTATCTCTAAGCTCTTTTTTAAAATTAGCTAATCTTCGAGTCCCTTTTTTAATATATATTCTTTATACTTTTCAACCCCGTAACCCGTGCTTATTAAACTTATTAATTATATCTTACGCATTATTTATAACTTCTTCACTAAGTTATTCGTTATACTCTTTAAAATAATCTTTTTATCGAATAAGATATTCTATCTCGCTCTTTCGAGTATATTTCTTATATATAAACTCTATCGAATATTCTTCGTCTTCGTTTATAAGCTTAAAAATAAAATATTTCGAAATATTCGAATTTCTTAGTCTTCGTTAATAAGATTTTAATAATAATATATAAAAGACGAGATAAATTCGATAGATTAATAATAATTATAGTCGATACGCTTACTTTTCGATACACTTTTATATTCGAAAAGAGTTAATTAGCTTATTAGAAAGTTTCTTACTTAATCTCTTTTACTTTAAGTTCTTCGTAGAAAGAATAATAAAATTATTACGATTAAACGTTTACGGTTTATAATCCTTATTATAAGACTTCGCTTGCGTTTTCTATACGCTTTGCTAATAACTTTTAAGCTCTTATTAAATCGCATCGATTTCTTTAACACGTTCTTTCGCTGCGAATATTCCTCTCTTAATAGCGCTATTCTTAGCGATTAACTTAAGTTCTAATTAATAGCCATATATTGCGAGAAATAGATTATAATCTATCGTTTTATGTTCGCTTCGATAATACGCGAACTCGGTAATTAATAAAAAATCTATTTAATTGTCTTATCGCTCTAAATAATACACTTTAAGATAATATTTTAAAGTCTAATTTTATCGTTTTATCTATTCGTTAGTTTGAGAATAAAAAGTAGTACTTAGTCTACGCTTTATATGCAATTAATAGTAGACTTTCAATCAAAACGCACTTATAAAGATAGATTTCCGATCTGTGATAATATCTTCAAATGCTTTATATCGAAGTATAATTTTCTTGATAAATAACTCCTCGAATTACATCGCATTAATTATCTTATTAATTAATAGATATCTTGCCATTTTAATATATCTATTAATTATTATAAGAATCGTATTATAAACGCGATTCTTACGCTTACTTGACGAAAGATCTATTATAAAGTTCATCGTAATTTTCCTTCATAATTTAGTGAATAGCGAAAGCGCACTCAACTTACTATAGAAGCGATAACGTTTCACTTTCACACGCTGGCAGATATTATATGTATAAATATACTCTATAACGTTCGCTTTCATATTATTTTAATAATATTTTCTATCTATTAACTCGAGTATCTTATCGATATCGAAATATCTTATTATAAGATTATCGTAATAACGCTTTAATAACTCTTCACGAACTAAGTCTTCTTTAAGAATATATAATTTATTATTATATCTTAATAATCCCTAACTATCTTAAGTTTAAGCATCGGCGCTTCGCGTTCGTTTATTCTACGCTTTATTAGCTTTATACTATTTTATAAGAGCGTTCTCTTATTAAAATGCTTTTATATATTTATAAATAAATTTACTATTTACATTATATATCGTTTCGCTAATTATTAATACCTCGATAATTAAGCGTGAAACGAGCTATTTATAATTAGTAGTTTTAATAATAGAATTAAGTCGCTTATCGACTTCGTTGCGTTCATATTAAGCAAGCGTCTCGCTTAAACTCCCTCTAATTTAAGATTAAGATTTTCTAAGCCTCGAAGAATATACTACGTTTAAGTGAATTTCTTATATTACTATAATTATTAAAATTTTAAGCGCTACTCTTTTTGTAAACGCTTCTTCCCGCGAATCCGCACTTAAGAGACTCTTATTTATACTTAGATCGTTTAATATCACGGAATACTTATAATTAAGACCTTATCGCCCATGCGTATAGCTTACGCTATTCTTATATACTATTTTAATAATAGTAAAAACGAGATTCGAAAGATATTCGACTTTAGTTAGCTTCTACTGTAGCGTAGAAAGAAGCTTATTAATCGTGTTATTTTCGTTCTTATAGTCGAATCGTCTCAATAACGCATTAGTAGAATTTATTTTACCCGATCTATGCGAAATCAAGAAATCGTAGAAAAATAGTTTTATTATTTAACGAACTTGTCTACTATTTAGTATCGACTATCTTATAAAATACTTTAAATTATTATAATTAATTAGAACTTCAATAAAATAAAAACTTCCCTCTAAATAATAGCGCTAATATTTAAACGTCTTTACAATCGCAAGAAGCTCTTAATTATATATTTTATAATTATACTCCGTATCGATTATCTTTCTCGAATAAAAAGCGACGAAATATTATTAATTATTTACATATAATTAAATTAATATATATATCAAATTAAATAAAGAAGCGTCGATCTCGACCCGAATCGATAGTTAAAAATCAAAGTGTTTTAAAAGAGACGTATTTGTAAAGGCCGCCTTTAGCTTCTAAAACGCGCACTCCGCGACTTCGAGTCACACGAAGAGTCCCGATTTAACACTCTTTTCCCTTTTCTTAAGAAGTCTCGTTAAAGAAGCTATAATCTAAGAATAATAATAAATAAATCTTCGATAAAAGTTTATAAATCTTAGAAAGACTTATACGTCGTAATAACTCTTTAATTTCGATTAATCTTAAATTATAGTTATTTTACGTTTATTTATTGCGACGTTAATAATAGATATTATAAAATTAAGAAATTTCACTTCGATAACAAAGAACTCGCATTTCTTTAAGCTCACATAGAGATTATATCGTCGAAATCGATTTAGTACTTATTTCACGTGATTTAAATACTTATTCTTTGAATTAAAATAAATAAGAATATTATCTAGATATATCACGCAAAAACGATTTATTAGTCTCGTTAAAGTCTTATTAATATAAGCTTAAAAGATTACTAAGATATTTGTTAATTCGAATAATATTATTATATACTCGAAATAATTATAACGAGTACAAAATATCGTTTTCCACTCGTCACCCTTACGAATTCGCATATAATAGTAAGCGTTCTTCAAATTAAATTTCATGTATCGCTTAGCGCTATTTAGACGATTAAGCGTCTCGCTAATTAAGGATAACAAATAATAATTTTTAACGATTATCTTATTTAGTTCACGATAGTCGACATATAAGCGCAATTCTTTATTCTTCTTTGAAACGAATAAGATAAGAACTTCTATCAAACTCGTAGAGTGTCTAATTTAACTCTTTGCTAAGACTTCATCGAGATAAATTCTAAGTATCGCGAGCTCGACGTTAAACAAATTATATAGCGAGCTAAACGAAGACTTCGCTATTATTTCGATAGTATAATTACGATTCTTATACGACGAGAGTCGTTCTATCTCTTTCGATAAGAATATATCTTCGTATTCTTTTAGTTTATCGAGAAGCTACTAAGTAGCCTCTACGTCACCTATTCGAATAGCATATACTTTCGATATATTATAGATATATTTCTTCTACGATAGAATATTCGTTATAATTAAAGCATAAAGAATCTTATAATCGTTCAAAGCATTAGCAAATTATTAAGATTTTAGAATCTTAAGTAATTGCTTTTCAACTTCGAAACGCCAAGTTCGATCGACCATATCTATCTTAATACCCTTATCGATTAATATAGAAAAATCGAATACTATTAAGAATTTCTCTTTATTAATGACATAGAATATATATTCGTAACATTTAATACGACCTCAACTATCTCGTAATCGATACGTTACTAGATACGCACCGTAGCAATATATTGACTTATCATTCATTCAAACCGGCTTTAACAAAGAATTATTAATCTTAATCAGATTATACTCGAGTGCGAAGCGCTATTTAAGTATATTCACCTCGATATTAATATTAAAATAGAATTAATCGAGAATTAGCGATTCGCTCTAATTCTCTAAAAGTATCTCACTCTTATAAATTAATAATAAAATCGATACTATTTCTACTTTTACT
This sequence comes from Xanthoparmelia taractica, assembly GCA_033085395.1. Lineage (NCBI taxonomy): Eukaryota > Fungi > Ascomycota > Lecanoromycetes > Lecanorales > Parmeliaceae > Xanthoparmelia > Xanthoparmelia taractica. Next base: position 3,219 of record JANQBS010000522.1, on the reverse strand, counting down.
CTCGCCGCTGCGAAGTCTTCGACGAAAGTTTATCTTTTCCCGACGATTTTATCGCGTATAACTTATAATTATCAATAAATTCAACTAAGATCTCATTAAGATCACTCGCTTTTTATTTCTTCGATTTTATATAAGTATTAATATAATAACTATACTTCTCGTAATTATAACACTGAATCTTACTAAGATCCTTCGACTTATCACTTTTAGACTTGTCGTCTTTAAATTATTTACTATTCGAATAAGATCCATTCTATCTTTGCGACGATTACGATTCATTATTATTTTTATTTTAAGAATTCTAATTTTCTCGATTCTAATTTCCTTAAAAGATAGAAGCACTCTCAACTTTATATTCTTTAAAAGAAAAATTTTATCTTCTTATATTATTTTCCAAGCGTGTCGTAAGCGTTAATAACTCGTTTCGCTTAATTAGCATTATTTAAATATCGATTAATTTATAACGAAGTTTTAAATAAAGCTTCGTGAATAAGTAATATATTTATTAATCTTCGATGTAGAGATTTATTTATATCTCTAGGGACCGAAGATAGTTATTAAATTAACGCACTATTTAATTTTGTCTCTATTAAGCATTAATATATTATTAAGCGACGTTAAGATCACGATTTATCGAGTTCTCGATTTAATTTAATAAAAAATCGATAAACTTCTATCAAGTATAATAACGATCTAAATACTTATCTTTCTTATTAGCCCAGAGCTCTTTTTAATTATTATTAAGAAATTATTATATTTAAAGAATTTTATTCTTCTCGATAGAGAAATTTTTCGACGTAAGACGAAACGCCTTATTTATCTCTCGTACGAAGTTATAATATTCTCTAATCGGCTTATTATAATAAATTAATAACTTTTCTAATCTAATTAATTTTCGAGGTCGTAAGATAATATTATTAAGTTTATAATCGATATTAGCGATTCGTTTCGTACCTCGAATTCTAGATAAATCGAATATATTACTCACGTCGTTGCGATTACGACCTATAAATATTTAATCTCGTTTAAGTATATTAATTTCTACTTCAAGAAATTCGAGTCGACGTTGCTATACGAGCTAATCTCGCTTACGAGTAATACGCGCGATTCGTTCGTTTAGAATAGATATACTCTACTTATTAATATCTTGCTCTTCGTCAGATATACTTTTTTAATCATCGTTAATATTATTTTTATCGTTATTACTATTACTCGATTCTTCATCGAAATTATTATTAACGACTTTAATACAATTCTCTATATTAAGATTCGAGATATAATCTAATTCTTCAAATTAAATCGTAATAATATTCTAATTCGATATTATACTCGACGACGAGAATTCGTTTTATAACCGCGACGTCTGCGCTCTTATCGTAATTATTATATTAATTTCGAATTATTATCTCTAAGAAGAGTTAAAAGAATTAGAATTATTAGACTTAATTCTAGATTAGAGTCTTAGAGTTATATAGTAGTGTGAAATTAAAAAGATATATATTTTATATATAGATCTAATAGTAAGACTAATTCTTAAGAAAGAAGAAAAGGAAACTTAGAGAGATCGCTTATTTAAGCTTGTTCGCCAAGGGTCCGCCAAGCATACGTATGCCAAGCGCTTTAGAATCCCCTTAGTTAGGGCTCAAGACCTTATTCCTAACATTAATCTTCGAAATATTAAATAATTACTAGTAATTCTTTATTATAAATATAATAATTATATTTCGCTAAAATTATACTCTTATTATAGAATATTATCGAGTATAAAACTTTATCGTCGTTATATTAAAATAAGATTTCTCTTAATATATAGTTAAAAGAATTGATCTCTAAAATAATTTAACGTTTAAAATTAAAATAATATAGAATTAAGATAGTAATTATACGCTTTTTAAGATCTTTAAACGACTTAACGTAAACTTTATTTTAAATAAATAAAGTATTCTTTTTTATAAGATTAATTAGAAATTTAATTAACTTAAAAAACTTATAAATAAAGCGTCGATAGAAGTTTAAAAATTCTATAAAGTCTTAAATCTCTTTAAGATTTATAGAGATATTTTAATTAAATATAGATTCGATCTTACGAGAGTTTATTCGTAGATTAGTTTCTAATATAATAATATCTAGAAATACGATTTCTTCGATATCGAATTCGTATTTCTTAATATTAGCCTATAGATTAATCTCTTATAAACGTTAAAGAACTTATTTAACGTGTGAGGGAGAAGTTGGCTTATAATACCTAATAGAAGCATATCGTGCTATGAAGCGCGATATATTCCCGAAGCTTTTAATCTTATGACCCAGTGATAGCCGTCTTGACATAACGTACTTTTAATATTTCGTCTTCGTTCGACTATAGATAAGAATATCGTCTAAATAAACTTAATAGAAATCGTTTAGAAAATCGAATAGAATATTATTAATATATTATTAAAAAGTACTCGATTTATTTATTAGCTTAAAAAATAGTACTCGATACTTATAGATCTCGAGAACTATAATAAAGATTATATAATTCTTACTATCGAGATTTATTCGTAGCTTATTAAATATAGCGATAATATCTAGACGAGTGAAATATCGATATTCTTTAATTTTATTAATAACTTTCTCTATTAGAGAAAGTAAATATTAATTACATTTTATTATAATATTTAACTTTCGATAATTTATATAAAAACGAAGATTATCATTAATCTTTAAAGTAAATAGAAGTAATAAAGTTCTTAAATAAATTATTTATTAAATACTCTTTAATCTTTTAAAGCTTATAGAGAGATATATAATAAACGCGATTTTAAGATAACTTAAAGTTATTAATAAACTCGATCTTATAATTATAAGGGCGATACGAAGAAAGTTAATTTATTTTAAATTAATTAAAGATTTTTAGAAACTTCTAATACTTAAAAGAAAATTACTTTTTAACGTCGCTTAGATTTACGACCCGAAAAGATCTAGTATATTTAATAAGATATTTTATATCATATCGTATTATATTATATTATAAAAGAATATTATAAAGAGATTATATTAGATTACTTATAAAAATATAAGATAAGAAATTACTAATATTATAAAATAATCTAAGAAATTTCTAATATATATAAAAATATTTTATAATATAAATTATTTTTTATATTAGATAACGAATAAGATAAGAAAATTCTAGATTAATATATAAGTTAGAGCGAAATTAGCTTAAGTAATTAT
>JANQBS010000521.1:0-16547 GCA_033085395.1 Xanthoparmelia taractica | reverse complement strand
AATCGCTGAAAATCGAAGATTAATCGAAAGATTAAAGAGTAGTTAATATACTTATTTTCGATATTTATTAAGAATTACTTAATCAAATAACGTGTTTATAGCATTATTTAAAAGCGTATTAATAGCTCTAAAGTTCTATTAATCTACTTTATTATCATATAATTTATAATATTAAAGAAACGAAAGTGTAGTGTTATAGGACTTTTAAAGTTTAGACCTTAGTCTTATAATACTTTCTATTTAAAACGTTCCGTCTCTTAAACACTATAAGTAGTACTTTAGCGTAAATTTGAAGAATTAAGCAGTATTTTAGCGTCAAATTTCTGAAATTCGATAATCTAATTAATCTAGAAAAAATAAGATTAAATCCTCACTTTTCGTAATCCCTGCACAAAACACTTTATCAACCAAAAAGAAAGCAAGCTTTCCAACTAAATTAGCGGCATCTATCCTTGGCATTTGGCGGCTGGTGGCGGCTTGGGAAAATTATTCTACGTACCAAGGGTACTCCGTACCGTACTTCATTCTACAGTACCGTAAGTAATCACGTAAAGTATTCGGACTTTACTTTACGTAGCTTCTCGGTACCTTACGCTTTCCAATCGCTCCCACACTTCTACCGACACGTAACTGCCAACATGTCTCGATCTTCAGATATAAATCATTTCTTTCAGACAAGGTAGCTTCCTGTCCCCCAGCTACTCTTCCTGCTTCCAAAAAGCATTGTCAGACTCATCCTGACCCCCAATTTCTCGCCAGTCATTCACTCGCTGAAACCGAACGCAAAGCCCTCAAATCAAAGAACAATCATGGTTCTCCAATCCGTCTTCAAAGTAAAATCCTCGCCATCATTCCAAATCCTGCAGACCCGAACGCTGTATACATAGCCGAGAGCGCTGGCGCGGCAAGGAGGGTAATGCTCGACGTAGGTGAGGTTATCATTACCTTGTTTGATATCATATATAATGCTGAGATGATGTTCTTCGAAAGACCGGTAAATCGTCCCATGTTTATCGCGGACCAACGGCACCCCTTGCCTCACTCGCTCTCTCTACTACATCTGGTAATGATTCGATCTTCGCTGGCTCTTGGGACAAATCGATCTGGTCCTGGAACCGAACCACTCGAGCCCCTCGACGCCGCTACTTTGGCCATACTGACTTCGTGAATGCCGTCCTCTGCATTCGTGTCAATGGTACCGATGTACTCGTATCTGGCTCAACAGATGCTTCTATCATTCTCTGGGACATCGGAAATGGTGAGAAGCTACATACACTGAAAGGAGGTCACACGAGAGGGATCTTGGACTTGGCCATTGACCCTATTACATATCCAGTGTCGCCGTTGGTGGAACAGGATGGGGTACGGGTAGTGCTTTTCAGCGCGGGAAGTGATAAACAGATCAGAAGATGGCGCATAAGCGACGACCTCTCCAATGCCAGCGAGACCGAGACGGACAACTCTATTCTCCAGCACGAAACTAGCGTCTACGGTCTACATTTCGACGCCGACGAGGACTTGTGGACGGCTAGCGCCGATGGTAGTGTAAAATGTCTTGGCAGGGAAAGGGGGTGGCAAGCTGACATGACGCTCGTGCATGGAGGCTACGTCCGAGCAGTGACCGTCGATGAGAGAGGTGGGTGGGTCGTGACTGCTGGCAGGGATGAAGACGTGAAGATTTGGGATAGGGCGAGTGCCAAGTTGCATCATACCTTCTCAGGGCATTTTGAAGAGATCACCGGGATGGTGTTGATAGGTCAGACTGTGGTGACGGTGAGCATAGATGCTACCATTAGACAATGGTCTCTGAAGGCCGAGGATCTGGGGAAGGCTCTGCGGGAAGCTGAGAATGCAAAGAATGGGGTCCCAAAAGAGGACAAGGTAGAACAAGAGAAGGGAATGATCACGGAGGATGAGGAGAGGGAATTGGCGGAGTTGATGGGAAGCGATGGTCAGTGAGGCTCTTGCAAACTACCTCAGGAATGGCACATTTGTATTTCCGATGTTACATGAAAGTCCTACGTGTCAACCTCGCCATCCTTCACGGTGATGCTCTAGTACTCACTCAACCTGAGCTTCTTCCCCACAGCCCGTCTGGCATTGCCTATTGCCTTCTCACTTGGCCTGTCCTTTTCCTCTTGGCTAGCCTTGAGCGCTTGTAGCAGCATGCCCGCATCGAAAAAGCCATCTAGTGAGCGTTGTCAGTAAGATCTCTCAAAAGATTGCCCGGAAATTACTCACAACCACCTAATCCATCATCGTCACTCTCCTCCTTGTCCACAAGATCACTTTCCCCCTTGATTGCCCTTCCTCTCTTTGGCACCGCCTCTGATCTTTCCACCTCCCTCGCTCGACTAGCCTTCGAGCTCCTACTCTTTTGCTCTGTCGACTTCAGGAGTCTTCTGATCTCTAGGAAATAGCCTTCTAGTGCATCAATGAACCGCTTCGTCTGTCTATGCTTGCTACTTGCGCAAATAGATACAGAGTCGTCTTTGATAATGTAGCCAATACCAAAGCCATCGGCGGAGCTTGGGCCAAATCCAAAATGTCTGAGGGCAGGGTTGCCGCAGTTGGACGTGGAGATAATGGTTGTGTTGATTTTGTCCCACCCGCTGTCGGCGAACAGGGCGGGCATTTGTTGAGAAGGCTGCTTGGCGTGCGGAGAAGGCGAAGCAGAGCCATCTTCTTTAGCGAACGAATTGCGATTTGGTGATCCAACAACTGAGCCCCCGTCTACCGGGCTCGAGTAGCCATTCGAGCTCATGCCGTTGCTGCTTGCGGCCTCTGCTCCTTCTTCGTCAACGGCCCGCTGCCAGACGCAGTATAGGGCGTAGAGGTGGCGATCTTGGCCAAGCGCTTTGGCACACTCCTTGGTATGATTTGTATGCTTTTGCGTTGCTTTTCGCAGAGCCTCGATCTTTTCGGAAGGGGGTTTCTCGCCCCAAAAGGTACGAACGAAACTCACAGACTCTGGAGAGACGGCCCGTATGGCTTCAGTCCGGCCGTGGAGGAAGACCTTGGTCATGGCTGGCTCGTAGACGTTCTCTACACGGCCATATAGACCGTAGTAGGCGGCTTGGAATGCCATTTGGACAAAAGCGTCTGGAGAGAATCCCGCTGAGGTCATAAAGTTTTTTCCGTACCCGGAGAATTCCAATGTCTGGAACTCGTTCTGCTGTATGAGATCTGCCAGCCTTGTTTCAGCAAACCGCAAGGCAGTGCTGAGCTCCGGTAGCATGTCCCATTCTAACTTGTGCGGCGTTGTGCTGACGTCTCCGAAGCTATCTGGATCTCTCTTTGACGGGTCGGGACTGTCTGATGCCCACAGACTGGGAGCCTTCCCGTTGATACTCTTGGCGAAGCGTAGAATGGTGTCAGTATATAGGTCACTGGCAAATCGCAGGACCGTATGGCCGTCGACACCGGTATGTTCAAAGTTGATACCCGCGCTGCCATTCTTGCACACAATGACCTGCATCTTATCATACCATCGATTGGTACAGGTGCCGACTTGGACTCCCTTCACAACTTCACTCGTGCCGCATAGCATGTTTCCACAAAGCTGAGCGCTTGTTTGTGGCTCGGTATAGTCAAGACATAAGATGAACAACGCAGAATCCACGATAGTTAGGCAGTCAGCGTTGTTTGAGTCCTCTTCTCGCGTCAGGACATCTCTGAGTCCTGACCATATTTTTCGGTTCTCCGTACTCAATACCCCAAGGGCACCTTTTGCAGCTTCTTGAATTGGAGTTTCCTTGGCATCGTCGACAATGACCTGCAGGTTGAGTGCCATGTCTTTCTCGGTCATGATCAGATCTGCGTTGTCATCTAAGACATCGAACCAATAGAATTGTCCCTTGCAAAGTACGACGATATGCCTCGCACCGCCATCTTGCGCAATCTGACATCCATTCTCTGTTGGTACGCGGGCGGTGCCAAAGAGTCTCGAATACTGGTACATACAGAGTGGAGTCCCTTTCAGAGTGTCTGGCGGTAGCTCTTCCTTTCGGACTGCACGAACAAAGCACAGAGCAGATATGACAAGAGATGCTGCGCGTGTGACTTGGTTGTTCCGAGCTGGCGTTGGGTCATCTTCGAGAAGGAAAAAGGGATTGAGGTTTAGAACGACGGGATTGTCAAAGTTCAGGTATGAGTCGTACCCTGGTAGCAGGCTGTCAGTCTCGAAAATACCAGAACTGCAAGGGTGTAGTCGAGGAGGAATGTGGAGACGTACAAAATTGCTCGATATAGCTTGTCTTCCCTGTAGCATACTTCTTAAGTCTCGCCTGTAGCTCCAGACCCTCTCCTCTCAGGAATTCTTGCGCCGCAGCAGCGGTATCTTCTTGCTCTTTTTTGCTTTGAAGTGGTCGGAGCACATCCTGATACTTCTTGAGAGTACTTTCGAGGTCTGGTATTGGCAATTTTGGAAGCTTGTCTTGAGCGGCGAACGTGATGCCCGGTTGCTGCTTGACTCCATGTGAAGCTAGAGGCTCTCGCTGCGAGACGGAGTATGACTGCTGTGTGCTTTTAGGAGAGGAACGATCGACATCGGAGACGGGAGGTTGTGCATTCGCCAACGACTCATTTAAAGACTTGGGCATGGCGAAGCTGCGTACTGTCATAGTCAAGCCACTTTTTAGTCAGGTGAAGGTAGGAGACACTAGCGTGGAGATAGACAAGAGCTTCAAAGCACTTCTGTAGAAGTAATGACAGTCTTGGAGGTAATACGAAGGCATTGGACTCAGCGATGGCAAGAGATGGAGAGAAGCACGAATCCTAGCAATGATGCTGATAAGCAGTTACATGACAGGAGCCGGGGCTATCGCTGAATAATCTGGATCTCGTGACGGAATCAGGTTTCTCTGGTCCATGGACAAAGGGGACATGGCAAGGCTTTCGTATCATGGATAAAAGGACTGATTCCGTACCCACCTCATGACCACCCGATCAGAATGTTGCGCGCGGGAAAGTCGAATGTTCCCAATTCACTCTCCATGCATATGATGCTCCAATGATTACTCGTTGTTCATGCACTCCACCTCAAAGAACGATCAAGTGAGCGGCCTATTGTCCGGACGAATGGCTTTAGGCGTGATGAGATTAAGCAGGAGGTGGTCGCGGGCGATAAGTCTTCCGGCCGTCCAGCACGGACAAGAGGATGCGCCTAGGTAGAGCGGATGGTTTGGGGCTTGGGACCAATATGCAATTGCTTGCTTATGGCTGTCAACGAACAATCTGTACTCGCAGGCCAGTTTCAGCCTGTGGATATCCACAGGCTACCCCGCGGCGCCATAGTCCTAGGGTCCGCTGGGTGAATAGTAGCTTAAGTACGAAGTAGATGCCCCAGCCTACCTTATCTCCAGATCACTAAGGCTCGCCGGACATAAAGTACACCAGGCGAGGCGGTGGCCTTGTGCCCTTCTCGGTTTCGCCCCATGCTGCCAAATGTACTTCAGGAGAGCTTATAGTGTTCCATGTATCAGGAACAATCATATATGTGCTACACTGCTAGAGTTTCTCCTAAATTCGCTGTGCTGAGCCATGTTTCTCATCTGTCCAAATACACAACCAAGAGAATCCCAACTGTCACGCCCACACTAGACACACACGTCGAGAAGAATGGAAAGGTTCAAGGCCAGACTGGCGCCCTCAACAAAGGGGCTTTTCCTGCTCATTTATGTAATTGAAGAGCACTCAAGCCACCAGAGCCGTCCATCTCGAACTTCAGCGTGCGGAGCAGCGTAGCATACTGTGAGTTTTATTATACAGCTAACGACCTCGGTCCAAGAAAACCTACCAAGTATTTGCCAGATTCAGATGTAAAGGCGAGAATGTCATAAATTTCAAAGATGAAGTCGGTCTTGAGGATGATTTTGGCCAGATGCTCTAAACCTCAGCGAATGCAATGTATAGCGCATGTAACGGGCGCACTAGTCCAGCCCTGTCAAAATAGAGTGTTGACAGCTTCAATCAGTAAATGATGGCAAAGCCTAGGTGCCCTTCATACATCTCATCCTTCCACGACTTGTCTGATACCAACATTTTCTGACTTAGTCGAAGTTCTTAGTCGGCTCACTGCTACGCGTGATACCATTAGTGTCCTTCCCCGGAGCATTTCAAGCGGCAAATTAACCGTTTGATATTACTGTCCAGCACAATTCTACGAGCAAGACACCGTTCTCTTTTGATTTACCACCAAAGTGTAGCTATGTCTACCGCCCAAGTGTCCAATTCTTTAGCTCCTTCCGAGTCGAAGAGTGCGAGAAAAAGGAAAGCTAAGGCTGAGGCCCCAGTTCAAACAACAGCTTCACCGACAGAGCCCGAATCAGGAGCAGGGCAAACGGCCATTGATGGCGCGGTTACTGGGGCGGAAGGGTCTTATGAGAGTCCATATATCAAGGAGCTGTATAAGTACGCCTATTAAAACGCTGAGCTCGAGTCTCCAATTTCTTCCGGGAAACTAACACGACATTCTTTAGGAACATCCGCAACATCAAGAAAAAGCTGGTAAGACATTCTCTGTGCACTTCATTCGCAGCACCTCTAATCTTGAGCAAATTAGAATGCCACCCAAAAAGTTGATTCCATCATCGCTGAGAACCCAGGCTCGTCGCTCGACGAGCTCCTTTCCGCCCGCAAAATCAATCAAGACCAAAAAGCTCAAGCCCAAAAGAAACCTTCATTACAAGTTTCTCTTATACAGCTCGAGGAACAGATTGCTCAGTATAAGCAATTTGACGAAGACTATCAAAAGCGCTTGGCAGCGGAAAAGTCAGCTCTTGAGACCGCCCACGCAGATGAACTACAAAAGGCCAAAGAAGCTGCAGTTGCCGAGGCAGTAGCGGAAGGCAAGAAAGAAGCTAAAGATAATCTACTCGTACTGAGCAAATTCCTCAGAGCAGCAGCAGCTAAGCGGCAAGGGGGTGACGAGACTTCGCCTGAAAATCGAGCCTTTGAAGGTGCCCTGCTGCTGGTCTATGGTGGCGAAGTTGGTGCGGTCGTGGCAATGGAGAGCTTGATTGCCGGTAGCGATGAGAAGGTGCCAACAGTTGACCAGACTCCCTCAGATTTTACCTGTAAGTCTTTCAGCCTACATTGAGCCCATAGCTCCTATCTACAATCCTCAAACTCAACCTGCTAACCTGTCATGCATAGACAAGCAAGTCCGAGATCTGGCATTTGACTATGCACCATACGCAGCGGAAGAAGCTTGGGCAGAAGAAGTTGCTCAGTCAGAGCCAGCACCACCTGCTGCGGAAGATTCGTCTGCCACGATTGGGACTGACCCTACGCTTGCTCATGCTGGACTCACAGAGATCGACGATTCAGCAGAGCCTACAGTAAACGGAGTCGCCTCCCAAGTCGATACCCCCAATGTGCCAGACGCATCCAATATCGATGCTGGTGCGGCCGACCCAGCGGCCGGAACCAATTGGGAGGCTAAAAACCCGGCTTCTGCCGGTTCTGGCCATGACGAGTGGGTCGAAATTCCTCGTGACCCTAACGAGACAGACACTGGGAACACCGCCACGCCCGCTGGGATGACTAGTACTCAGAGCTGGGCCGAAGACGTTCCTACTGAACCCACCGATTCCATGCCCACTCCGGCATACGCGCAGACCCCAGCTGATGGCAGTGACGGGTTCCATGAGGTCCAGCATCATCGTGGCGGGCGTGGTCGGGGAGGTGGTCAAGGAGAGCATCGTGGTGGTAACCGTGGTGGCCGTGGCTTTCGGGGTGATCGTGGAGAGGGCGGGGGACGTGGCCGCGGAGGCTATAGGGGAGATCGCGGGGGAGGAGAAGGTGGTGGACGTGGTGGTGGACGTGGACGGGGCGGATTCCGAGGCAACCGTGGGCGTGGCGATGGAGCTCAATAGGCAAGTTGCACTAACGCCGCACTATCTGTGTCCTTGGCTCGTTTGTGTGTCCGGTCTTAGAGCATGTGCGGTGCTCCTTCTACGATGCAAAAGGGAAAAGCGGTAAAAGCCAAAACGAGGAGGGGTGTTGCATTTCTCTTCATGTGGCTGTGGATGCTTGGGCATAGCCGGTAATGTACGTTGCGAGCATAGCGAGTGCGTTGCGTCTACAGCGGCTTTACCGAGAAGATGCCTTTTTCAAGTAGGCATGATTTCTGAGAATGACCATTTCTGGTCTGTGGTACCAGATAGATAACAGTACATGGCTTGAGGATCTTTCTACCAAGTCTGACTGCGTCTTCGGAGCAGTCGGGCTCGGCCGGTTCATGCAATGTGCGGCTGTCATCCGAACTAAGGCTGAATCATCAAACATGATCTTCCTGCAAGGTACCTTACCGACCTTGCTCGTTCCACTTGTCTGTATCTTATCTCTCTTTGGTGAAAATGTGACAATCTCCTGAACCTGCATTATCGTATGATGGAAGCCAGTTCTGGGGGGGGGCTTGTGGTAAACTCTTTATAAAGGGGGTATTTCACTACACCAAGCTTTGATCTCTGCTGTGGGGATCTTGGTCAATCTGAGAGACTCTTTCATGGATATTCATGTTGTGAAGGGTTTGGGATATGCATTGTTCTGTCAAGTAATTGATGGTAGGAAGATCATGTTGGAAATCTACTTCAGTCAACAGACTCAGACTCAGGCAGATTTGAAGTTGAGAGCTCCCAGATGCTCCTATTCCACTTTATTCTACAATTCGACTGGAATACTGTACCTTATCCACCCTCTCGACCCCTAATACTCTTTAATACTGCCTGATAAGCGAGGAACGATTGTAGGGCTGGCCCAATGGTAGTCATGCCTGTAGAAGTACGACAGAGAAGTCGGAATTTTTGAGACTAAAGTACGGTAAAAGGATAAAAGGGTAAAAGGATTCACTAATAAGGTACTTTCGTACTTCGTACTGTTGCACTTCGGCAGTTGGTGCGTCATTGCCCGTCTCGGACACTAAGCCCTAAAAGCTTGGCACAAGCGATACCCTCAACTCTGGAACCTCAACCAAAGTCTTCACGACAACCCCAAATCAACTGTGCCTTGTCCCTTTGGACAAGCAGTAACCCAATGGACCCCGGGCATCCTCATAGAATTCCCTGATCTCACTTTCATCAATTCCTTGGCCACATCTTTCCTCTTCCGAGGCACAAGAACCGCTCTTCGCCCCCTTGACATGCGACAGCAAGACTCGAATAACACCACTGGCCTGACTGTTTGATCACGCCATCTATCAGCGGTACTCGATCACTCCATTCCCTCTAAGCCGAGAGGTTCTATCATTTCCTGCCATGGCGGACGCGGCCATGTCTCCACCTAGCGAGGGCGAGGTGAAGATGGAGATCGACCGGGCCGATAGCAGACCTGCCCTGACCCCACCTACGAGTGAGAACACGGAAAAGAAGGACGATGAATCTGGATCAGAACTTTCTGATTTGGAACCTGAAGAACCTCCAGAGGAACCTCCTGTCCTGCCAAATGTGAAGGATCAGGAGGAGATCGTTCCTGATCACTACTATGAGGGTGGGAAAGTACCTGTCTTCAAGCCTGTAAGTATCCTACAAGCACTGTGAGGTCCGAGTCTGTGGCACGCCAAAGGTCCGTGTTGTGTGTTCCAAGTACTGATACGTCCCAAGACAATGAATCAGTTTCGCAGTTTCAAAGAATTCATTCAGAAGATCGACAAGTATGGCATGAAGGCAGGCATTGTCAAGGTCATCCCCCCTAAAGAATGGTATGTAATCGCAATGGAACATTTGTCTCCCTCAACATCGGCTAATCCACCCTGACCAGGCGCGACTCGCTTCCTGCACTCGACGAACAAGTCAAGACCGTCAAAGTGAAAAATCCTATTACGCAAGAGTTCCATGGTACTCATGGTACCTACACACAAGCCAACATTGAGAAGCAGCGTTCTTACAACTTACCACAATGGAAGGCCCTGACTGAAGAGAGCAGTCATCAGCCTCCAGCGAAGCGGGGCGAGCGTCGACGTAACCAGGAAAAACCCACTAAAGTCCCCACTACACGAGTGCGAAACGTGCTTGGCACCAACGGAGTTTCAAAGAAACGTGGACCTGGTCGCCCTAGGATCCGTCCTCTGGCGACTACCGTTGAAGTGAATGAAGAGGAAGGCGTGCAAGACGCAGTCGGTAGTAGGGTCGAGGTACCGCCCACGCCCGTTTCACCACCACTGAAGCCAAAGAAAGTAAAAAAGGAGCAATTTAGTGATGACGAAACACCCAAGCCCAAAGGCCGTCAACCAAAGTCAGGTCAATCGAAATCGGTTTCGTCTAGGAGACAACACAACCGCCGAGATCAAGCAGATGTAATAGACGAGGAAGCTTTCAAAGACTTTGACTACCGCGTCTACAACCAGGGAGAATGGACCACAGAGCGCATACAGGAGCTTGAAACAGCGTACTGGAAAAGCTTGAATTTTAGTAACCCGTTGTACGGTGCAGATATGCCAGGGTCTCTTTTCGACGACTCAACTAAGGAGTGGAATGTCGCAAAGCTTGAGAACCTTTTGGACGTTCTGGGTCAATCGGTACCTGGAGTGAATACCGCATACCTTTACCTGGGTATGTGGAAAGCTTCATTTGCATGGCACCTGGAAGATGTGGATCTTTACAGTATCAACTACATTCATTTCGGGGCCCCAAAGCAGTGGTACAGTATTTCGCAATCAGATGCGCGGAGGTTTGAAACAACCATGCGGTCAATCTGGCCAAACGACGCAAAGAATTGCGACCAGTTCCTCCGCCACAAGACCTACCTCATTTCCCCTCAGCTTCTGGAATCGCAGCACAAGATCAAGGTCAACCGCCTTGTCCACAAAGAAGGAGAGTTCGTTATCACCTTCCCGTATGGCTACCACTCAGGCTATAATCTCGGCTACAATTGCGCAGAGTCGGTGAACTTCGCTACTGAGGCTTGGTTAGATTACGGGAAAGTCGCTAGGAAGTGCAACTGTGAAGCCGATAGTGTCTGGGTTGATGTTCGAGATATCGAGCGAAAGCTTCGTGGCGAGCCCACTCCTGAGTACTATGAGGAGACTGAAGACGAGGAGGATGACGAAGACGATGAGCCTACTGATCTGCCTACACCCCCAAGCAGTGACAAGGGCAAGCCCAAGCGAAGTCACAAGAGGAAGAGGGACTTAAATGAGAAGGACACTAAACCAAAGATCAAGAAGTTGCGGATTAAGATGAAAGCGCCGGCCTACGAGCCTTGCATACTTTGTCCTAACGACAGCTCTTATGAAGAGCTGCTGCCGACTGACAATGGCCACAAAGCTCATCGACGTTGCGGTTTGTATACTCCCGAGACCTACATCTTCGGGGAAGGAGGCTCTGAAAAGATCTGCGATGTCGCTCGCATTGATAAAGCTCGCTTGGAATTAAAATGCAACCACTGCCGCAGCAAGAAGGGGGCTGTCTTCCAGTGCTCCCAGAAAAAGTGTGTTCGGGCGTTTCACGCAACTTGCGCCGCTCAAGCCGGAGTGCTCGTCGATATCGGTCTCGTGCCAGTGTACGGAGAAGATGGAACAGAGTACACAGACACCGGGATCGACTTCCGATGTCGCATACACCGAGGCAGAAGGGGGAAGAATGTCGAGGGTACTCATCTTGAGGAGAATACTTTGATAAGGAGGACTGCACTAAAGCTTCCCGTTGGAGAAGTGGTCCAGATGCAGTATCTTCAAGGTGACATCTTCGCTGGGGTTGTCTTGGAAAATCGGAAAAGCGAGCAGACGCTATTGATTCACGTTCTGCCAAGGGGGTAAGGCTCTGACAAACGTGTTCGGTGGAATTTTCTCGCTGACAAGAGCTCCACAGGGACAAGATCGAGGTCGAGTATAAGTGGTTGCTTGTCTTTGACCCTGTTAATTCTCAGCTGCCAATGCCTTCTGAAAATGCCAAGCCCTTGCCTGCGGAGCTGGCCCGCAAATCTCGAACCACTGCCGAAGATCCTGCGAACAACGACGACCCTAAACCAAACGATCCTTTCGGTGACCCTGATGGCAAAGAACGCTGGGATGAGTTCAACTCTTGCAAAGCCTTCAGAAACCCGGCGCAAGTCAAGATCGACATTGACATGCCGAAGAAGCTATGGTACTATCTCGGCAAATCGTCTACCGAAGCAAAAGCCCATTACACAGCCGATATAGCCATCCAGCAGAACGACCCGACTGCAAATTTCCTGGAGAGCGTCCGAATCGCCTGTGTAGCCGCTGCCGCTGCGAGACCATCTGCCCCACGAGTATCTTACCCAGCTTCGTACCCATCTGGTAGTAATTATCAGAATGCTCTAAGCGTTCCCCGTCTTAGCGCCAACGTCCATGTGCCACCGCCCAAGGCCCCTCCAACCCAATTAACGAAGCCATCAGCCACCAAGGAACGGCCATACCATGGCAAATATGCTATCACCGATTCAATAGCTGCTCAGTACAAGCCCAGACCTGGAGTGAACGTTGACGCGCAAGCTTTGTACAACCAGCGTGCCTTCCAAAATATGCCGCTTCCGCAGCAGTATCATAGCCGTCAAAGCTCTGGCTATCGAGATCCACAGGCACTGATCGGAGCTGCAGCTCCTACAGCACCAATGATGTCTGGACAATCACAAGTGCCTCAAGATTCCAGGAGTCGACCCAAGTACAATTACAATTACACCGTGAGGCTCTTCAACCAAAACTCCGTTCTCCTCCGGGGCGTTCACTGACAATATCTTAGCGGTCTCCTATGCTTTACCAGCAAGCGCAAACGCGGCCACAATATTCCCAGCAGCAACAAAGTCCGCCGCTGCATACGCCTCAGCCTGTACAATATTCTCCACCTCAAGCCCCCGTTGCTAACATGATGAGCATCCCTCTTACGAATAACACTCCTACTACCAGTCATCACCCCTTCAGTAGACCGTCATCGGCCCAGCAATGTCCATCATCTGTACCTAGTGTCCCAGAAACGCCTATCATACCGACAGCGCTAGCACCAGAGACAAAGAAGATATCTCGCATCAATGTCTCAGAAAAGTACACTTATCTTCATGATGCGGAGAAGGCTCGTCCTCAGGTTTACCAGTCACCATACGCTCTTGGAGGGGGCTTCAGTCCTGTATATCTACCAGCTCCGGCTATTGCACCCAAGGCCCGACCAAGAGGCCCTAGTATCAGCGAAGAGTACCTCATGACGCGTACACCAAGCGAGCAGGAGCAAATCAGCCAGAATGCTATGGAAGCGAAGGTCAAGGCGCAGCAATTCCAGCAACAACAGCAACTGCAGCGTCGTCAAAGCCTAGGCCAAAGCCAGACACAAGACTATGGTCACAGCCGCAGCAATAGTGTCAGAAAGGAATATCAACAACCTCAACACGTGCAGATGTCGGCTATTCAGCAACCTCAGCCATCTTACCACCACCCCTCGCCCCAAGTGTATCATGATCCTTATACGAAATCTCAATCCTACCAGCAATACAACCACTACTCACCGTCCTATGCTGCCAGCTCACTTCATCATCAGTCCAACCATCAGCCCTATAACCATCAATCTTCGACTTACCCGACCCACTATCAGCAGTCCCAGACGTATCAAGCAAACCACAGTCAGCAACAAGCGCAGTATCAGTCCCCACAAGACTTCCAATTACAGCTCCAACGCGAAGCTCAACATTCACCGCAAGGCGGGTGGCTGGACCAATTCTCACGTGGCCTCCAGAATGCAGCTAACCAAGGCGGTAGCCAAGGAGTATCCGCATACAGTGGTGCAAGTAGCTATGGCGGCATAGGCTATAACAGTAATGGGAGTAGTCAGGGCAGTCCGCTGAAGTATGAAATGGGCGGAGCTGGTACGGAAATGCTGCCAATGATGCGTGAGGGAGGGAGATATTGAATTAACATAAATGCCGAGTTTGGTAAGACGTACGTCTGTAATGTATTGAAGACGCGTTTCAGCATCTCAAGGGAGGGAATGGCTACGTGCTTCCTACATGGTATTTTTGCGTATGGGGCCAGTGCTCCAGGATCAGCGAGGGATGGATCATGATTGTTGCTCCATGCATATGGCTACCTATTTACGAGTGAAGAGGCCAAAGGATGGGGGTGTATCTACGAGTGGTAGTTGACGTACATACAAGGTCTTTGTACTCTACGTCTTGCTTGTAGATACGGGTTTAAAGCGATAATTTCGCTCCAAATGCATTATACTGCGGACAGAGGTTTCTTTCGTGGTCAAGAACATTGTATAGCAGCGGTGATGTGTACAAAAGCCGAGTCGTCTGTGATCTGATGGAACACATCTCTCAGAACGTTTGACTGCGCGTTTCCAAAGAGTCGAATCTGTGGTCGTTTTTGGTTGTCTGTCTTGCACGGCAATGTTCGCCGCCGCCGCTATGGGGAGACTGGTATCCAAGGTCCAGGTAAATGCTGTAATAGCTTTGCTTCTATCATAGCCATAACAATGTCTCCACCACTCATGAGGCTGTCACAATGTCCAAGTATTTCATGTCACCTCGGAAGTGCCTCAAAGGTCAGAAAAATATATCAGAACGACAGCAGTGCAGTCTGACATCCATACGGTCTGTCGGTGGTTCTAGTCGCGCTATATAGAGGCCTTTGACGCTCGCTTAACGTGCTCACTTTACTGTTGCCCTCTTCATTGTTTACCTCGGGATTTCACACATGCAGCGGGATCCCCAACCCATGCGGTCAGAGCGAGATTGACTTCCATTGTCAGGGCATCTTCCAGAGACCTCACGGCATGATAACCCTAGAGGCAGTGTCCCAGGATGGGAAGAGCACGAAGAGTCGAACCAACGAAGCTAGCTGTTATCGAAAATGTCATAAAGACCGACGGAAGAGTCCTTGCACTTCGACTCCAGGTTCAGATGTCAAAGATATCGCCGGCCTCCATTTCATGTTCTTTGGTGGCCGCATTCAAGGCAAGATCGTCATGGATATGGACAGTCTGTGCTCGCCGTGAGAGGCTTTTGCAAGTCAATGTTCTCATTCATGAAGGCATATACATCGGGACCAAGCAGTACTGTAGATAGTTGATTGGGCCGTCCCAACGCTAAGGTCAAGAGTCAATAGGCCCAGCTAGATCGTTAGCAGGCCTAGATGGGTTTTTAGACGTGCCCCAGCGCTAGAAAACTCCCAAAACAGCCAAAAGACGTCATATAGGGGCCCCGCAGGAGGCTTCGCATAACGGCCTAACGAGCATCGCCAGCACTAGCGCTGATGAGACGAAAGATGCTAATGCCTTCGTAATATAATAAGTATTCGCTTAAGATAGATAGTGATATAGAGGCGATAAGAATCGGACTTCCAGCGTCTTAATAGTATAATCTTATCGTCGCTAAGACTCGTCTCGCGTGTTAAAGTAGTAATCCCTCTTCGAAAGAAGTGCTTTAAATAATAATCTCTTATATCAAGCGAGATTAATATTTAGCGAAGTTAGTAGATAATTAGCTCTTTAATAAAAGAGTTCTTATTTAATTAAAAGAGAAGACTATTTAATAAAATCTTTTATCTAAAGAGATATCGTAAGATCTTTATTATATAAGCGTTATTATTTAATATCGTAATAGTAAATATTATCTCTTAACGAAAGACATTTATTTTAAATACTAAAAATATAAGTTTAAGATATTTCTCATATAGTCTTATCGAGCGACGAGTAAAGAATTATTACTCGAAGTTCTAATCTTTACAATTACGTATAATATATATAAACTCGTCTATACGAAGAAATACGATAAATATAAGATAAAAGACTATATAGAGTGTTATAATCATATTATGGGTTGAAAGAATAATAATGATTTCTTCTTAGTAAGATCTAGCTAAGTACTAGTAGCTTAATAGCTTCTTTTAGAATCTAGTTAAGTAGAAACTAGAAAGAATCGAATTCGAAGATCTATGCTTATAATAGATATTAGAAACGAATAAAGTCATCGTCTCGATAAAGTAGTATACTAGATATAAAGATATAAGTAATTATCTTATAGCGAGATTAAGAAGTAGAATAGCGTTATTATTAGCCGACTCGTACTTACGGGCCGGAAAGATCTAGTATATTTAATAGGATATCCCATACCATATCGTATTATATTATATCATAGGAGAATATTATAAAGGGGTTATATTAGATCACTTATAAAGATATAAGATAAAAAATTACTAGTATTATAAAATAATCTAAGAAATTTCTAATATATGTAGAAATATTCTATAATATAGATTATTTCTTATATTAAGTGACGAATAAGATAAGAAAATTCTAGATTAATATATAAGTTAAAGCGAAATTAGCTTAAGTAATTATTAAATATCGACACTTAATAAGTAATATTAAGATAAACTTTCTTTTAATTTAATCTCGCTAAGTAAATATAATAATTATAATATATTATTTTCTTGAATTACAATTTACGTAAGATCGTTAAGTCGATCTCTTTTCTAATTACTTATAGAACGATTTTAAATTATCTCTCTTATTTTTTTTATAGATCTTTAATCTATAGAGATTAATTCTTTATTATTTTACGTTCGCTTCTCTTCTCTTAATTAAAGAATAATTAAT
>JANQBS010000520.1:0-16948 GCA_033085395.1 Xanthoparmelia taractica | reverse complement strand
TAGCTTATAAGCGATATTTCTTATAGACTAAGCGACTATATAATAATTAAAAAAGCTATTCGCCTTTAATCTTTCGAATCTTAATAATAATTTCTTATATAAAATATTAATAGAATAGTTACGAATAAAATATATTAGACTTAAAGGAAGATCTTAATATATTACTTGAAGCTAGATAGACTAATTAAAAATTTGAAATTATTAAATAAAGAAGATTTTTAATATTAATTATATTAGTAATAATAATAAAGTGCTCTTTAAATTAATTTAAATAAGAAATTAATTCTTTTTTATTAAAATTCTATTTATTAATTATTCTTTAATTAAGAGAAGAAAAGCGAACGTAAAGTAATAAAGAATTAATCTTTATAAATTAAAGATCTACGAAAAGAATAAGAGAGATAATTTAAGATCGTTTTATAAATAATTAGAAAAGAGATCGACTTAACGATCTTATATAAATTACAATTTAAGAAAATAATTATATTTACTTAATAAGATTATATTAGAAGGGAATTTATCTTAATATTACTTATTAAGTATCGGAGTTTAATAATTACTTAAGCTAATTTCGCTCTAACTTATATATTAATCTAAAATTTTCTTATCTTATATATTATCTAATATAAAAAATAATTTATATTATAAGATATCTCTATATATACAAGAAATTTCTTAGATTATTTCATAATATTAATAATTTCTTATTTTATATCTTTATAAATAATCTAATATAATTTTTTTATAATATTCTCTTATAATATAATATAATACGATATAATATAAAATATTTCATTAAATGTATTAGATCTTTCCAACTCGTATTTATACGCTTATATTATATTATAATTTAGAATTTTAAAATTTCAAGTTTAATATTAAAATAAAAAAATTATAAAAAAGATTTTTTATATTATCGAGAATAAAATCGAATAATACTATAGCTTTTCGATCTTTAAATTTAATTTCTCGACTTAAATATAAGATATAGCGATAAATCTATTAAAAGAATCGCTAAAGTTAACTAAATATACTACGACTACTCTAAAAACTCTTCTTCAAAGTAATATTAAATCTATATCGACTTAATATTCGAAGAATATATATTAAAATCGTGATAATATTATAATTTAATAGATTTATTAAGTACTAATATAAGATAAGATTTAATTACTACGATAATATAAAGATTTATAATTCTATAAATATTAAATTAAAAACCATAACGTTACTTAGACTTTATTATTATTTATTAAGAAACGACTTAATCTAAATTAAATATAAGTAATATATATAAATTATTAAATTATTTAAATAACTATAAACTAGCTCTACGTTTATATAATTAAATATTTTATAATTATTTTTAATATTACGACTATTTCTAAATAGATATATTATAAAATTATAATAATACTACGAGATACTCGCTTCGTATTAGTCTCTTAACTAGTTGTTATTATAAATTTAATATCTATTCTTCGTATATTAAGTTCGATATAAATTAATAATACTTTAAAAAAGAGTTTTTAAAATATTCGTATATCTACTTAATTAAGTAATTAATATTTATTACACATTTATTATTTACTTAATAATTATCTATATTAACTATATTTATCCTAATTATTATCCTAATTATTATAGATCTATATTAAGTTTATTACGTATCGATCTTAGTTTAAAATAACGAGATCGATAGAGATACGGGTCGAAAAGGTGTGGTATCTGTTAAACATAGTCGTTTTCAACTTTTTTTTAACTTTTTTTAAAAAATTATTCTTTTTAATCTATTTATAGAATTTTATAATTATATAAGCGTTCGCTTAAGCTTTTTACGTATTTTTAGAATATAAAAAAATATTACGTAATATATTTATTAAAAACCCAATGGGAGTATAAAATATCCTATACCTTTCGATATGATATTCGAAAAACTAGTCCCATACCATCAAATATACCACACCTTTCCGACCCGTAGATAGAGATCGACTATTAGCTTTAGAATAATTAAGAGCTTGCTATCTTACGCTAAGATATCTTAAAATAAATTAAGATTTTAAATTAACTCTCGAAAGCTTCGGTAATTTTACTTTAAACTTTAATTTATTTTAGAGTCTTTAAAAAGTATCTTATTTTATTACGTAGCGTATTTTTAAGTACTTTTAGAAGTACTTTAAGTCTCGATATAAATTTTATATTTATAGATATTACTCTTAATAACTTAAATAAATATTATCTTAGATTATAATTAACTTTTAATTTAAATATTTAAATTTATTATAATTATAAGAAAAAAAAGTAAATAAAAAAAAGTTACTAGAGTTAGAGTTTATTTTATTAGACTAAAATCTACGTAGATAGCGTAAATATTTTAGAATATATAATTGTTAGTGCAAGGAATATTGAGTAGAATAATTGATTAGAAGAAAAATAAGCGCAAGTAGAATCTAGCTAGATACTTGCAAACCTCCCCAGAGTTCCATAATTCAGACTTGAGAGCGATCAGCTGAACTTTGTCAGTCCTCCACCCTTCGCCTAATCTTGAATGGGATTTTCCGCAAAGGACGCTGTGTCCCTAAGCCATAGAAAGTAGAGCTGATATCAAAGTTCTTTTCCTTGCTGAGTATCTCGATGTCGAATTGATGAACGATCTGAGCACAGAAGGCAACGATCTCTCGTCGAGCAAAGAATCGGCCGGGGCATGTTCTCTCCCCCACGCCGAAAGGCATGAACGAGTTCGATAGACCCGAGCTGATGAACTTGGGTTCGCTGTCCTTGGTCGTGCGTTTTGTGCTCTGCTGTGCAGAAAGGCTGTATTCGGTGACAGTCCTCTTGCGTGGGCCGCTTTGTGGATCATTCTCTCGCAACAGAAAGCGATCAGCCCAGAACTCGTTAAGCGGATGTACACCATCTCTTGTATTCCAAAAAGTTTCGTCCCGGTGTGCCGCGCCTGTAGGCACAAGGAGAAGGCTCTTCTTTGGAAAGCGCCATTCATTAATCTGAATATCTTCCCGCTCACTATAGAAGACAGACTGCACCTCAACACGAAGACGAAGCACTTCTGCGTACACAGATTGGAGAAGGGGAAGTTCTAACAGCTTCTCTACTCCATCACTGTTCTTAATGCCTTCAAAATTTGCAGCTCGAAGCTCTCCGCGGACTCTTGACAACAGGGTCTTGTCTCGGAATGTTTCAACAATAGTCCATATACCTGCGGTATGAACATTGATACCAGCACTATATTTTCTCGTCAACGAAGCTCAGCCTCATCAGCAAATTTCCTTGGGTTACAGACTTACCCCCATAGAAGTCCGAAATCAGACGATGCGATGGAGTCATGGTCCCAGTTGTCCACTGCTCGTAACATCCCTTGACGCTCTCTCATGGCCTCTGAACCCCACCAAGGATCAGCGTCTCCATCCGCCTCAATGCTGGATTCATCGAACCCAGCTCTAGCGATTGCATGCCACTTTTTAACGTCTGATATCAAGCTGTCCCGTAAAGCATATCCTCTTGGAACCAAGAGTCTTGGAAGTCCTTTCATAAGATCATGGACGTACGGGAGGTACTCAATAAAATCCCGCGTGAAGTTTGGGTTGACACGCTCTAAGATGGGTCCAGCCATGGCTTCATTTAGTGATGCTGTTAAGGGTGGCATCCAAAAATCCATAATGTCGGCCACATCTGTCCACGAGTCTCCGATCCGTAGGGACGCTAGGCGGCGGATTAAGCCCGTCGACCAGCGTTTGTAAAGGTTTGCTAGTCGATCTCCGATTAGGAGTTTGTGGAAGCCGGCATGTGTGAGATAGTCGATTCGGTTATGGGTCGCCACCTCGCTATCAGGCTCAGGTTTGGGGAGGATCCCAGAGTTGTCTTTCGTGTACATATCCACAGCTTTCAGAGACATTCCAAACAGACCAACAAGACAGAATGTTTGGACATTCGGTGTTGTGATCGTTGTCTTGTATTTCCATATTGGCGCAACATTCTCAGGTCCATGCAAAAAGTACAATGTATGATTGAGTATTTTGAGGCCCCAAACAGCTTGTGGTCCGACTAACTTCCTGCAAAGTAGTTCAGTTTGACTTTGATGTATGAAATGTTCTGGAAGAATTGCCTTTACTGACGATACATTTGCAAGACACTTCGCAGGGTTGAGTACAAAGCCGATAGCGCTGCCAATAAATGGGATCATATAGGGTACAAGAGGAGGAACCCGATCATGCTTTGGATCCAATCGTTGGGTCTCAAATGTCTTCCATAGTGAGATGTGGAAGAGGTAGAGAGATAGCACTAAAAGTATCGTAGCTCCTAGCGACAGCTGTGCTATCCACGATTCAACAAGAGGTAAGATAGGGACTTTTGTCATAAGCGGATGTAGCCTAGCAAGTAATGAGGACATGAAGGAAGCGTTGATGACCATTTTGGAATGAATCGTGGTGTATGCACGACGAACTGAGACCGTGATCAATTGCAGTCTAACACGAAGGACGAAGCCGACATATAGCAATCAGGACGAGTTCTGAAGAGGTTGGCTGGAGGAGCCAGCTGATGTGCATTCATTGTATATGGAACAACCCGAATCGCCACGCCACACCTTTCATTCCCCCCCCCCCCCCCAACCCCCCTTCTGGGGATTTGCTTACAGACACAAATCAGTCCACGAGGGTTTCGGAGCCGTGCGATCAAGCAGCACACCACCCTCTTCTCACCGTAGCTGACCCAAAAGAATGCGCCCTGTCCCATTTTTCATAAATTATGTATGGTCGGTGAGTGTCATCGTGGCACTGACTTCGTTATGCTAGTGCACCAAGGCTCTCAGCTTCACGGGTACGACGCTACCTTGCAACCACACAAGGCTTCCAATGGTCCAGGCCTAGATCATTGGACTGGTTCAATGATTTTGTCGGACAGTCTTGGACCAGTCCATCGTGTTGGACCAAAGGTCTAGACAAATAGTTCTAATAGTCTAAGATCGAGTAATACATTACGCCTAATAGTCAAAAAAAAGGTATTTCTTTAGGACAATATAACTTAATTAACTCGAACACTTAGCCCTAACCCTAATCTATTTAAAATAATTATCGATATTTATTCGCTATTAAGAATTAATATCTCGTATTTACTATTTATATATTAGCGTTACGCTAAGTACTATAAGAATTTCTGAAAGAACTCTAAGAGAAAATTAATAGAGACTTAATACTAAGTATATATTACGAAACGTATACTAATTATATTCGCTAGATTAAAAGAGCGTCGAGTTTCGTCTAATATACTAGATATTTCGTAATAATATATTATTTTTACGGGTCGGAAAGGTGTGGTATCTATTAAACATAGTCGTTTTCAACTTTTTTTCAACTTTTTTTAAAAAATTATTCTTTTTAATCTATTTATAGAATTTTATAATTATATAAGCGTCCGCTTAAGCTTTTTACGTATTTTTAGAATATAAAAAAATATTACGTAATATATTTATTAAAAACCCAATGGGAGTATAAAATATCCTATACCTTTCGGTATAATATTCGAAAAACTAGTCCCATACCATCAAATATACCACACCTTTCCGACCCGTATTCGTCCATATCGATAAAATTTAGCCCAATTAGCAATTATTTAAAAATTTAGTAAATAGAGTTATTATTAGTATAATTA
This sequence comes from Xanthoparmelia taractica, assembly GCA_033085395.1. Classification (NCBI taxonomy): domain Eukaryota; kingdom Fungi; phylum Ascomycota; class Lecanoromycetes; order Lecanorales; family Parmeliaceae; genus Xanthoparmelia; species Xanthoparmelia taractica. Next base: position 11,284 of record JANQBS010000520.1, on the reverse strand, counting down.
GCATGATTTAGCAAGTGAGATAATTTTAAAATTTATACGTAAAGCTCTCGTAAGGCTCGTAATAGTTCTAATAACACTCTATAATATTAAGATTATTACGCATTACTTCGAGTATTATCCTCGCGAGAATATAATTTAAAACTTACGATCTCGAGATCTATTTTAAGATAATGTTAAGAATTATCGCTATATATCGCTATCGAATCTTATTATCGATTATAAAAAAAACTATATAGATTTAAATATAGAATTAAGTTACGTGATTAGTATTAATAGCAAGTAATATTTATTAACTATATTAAAATCGTATTAATAATAAAGTTAAAGTTACTAACTTAACGAATTCTACGAAAATCGTATAAAAAATTATTAGATTTATTAATTATACTAAAAGCGTAATTTTCGTAGAGTTCGTTAAGTTCGTAATTTTAAAATTAATAGTACGATTTTAGAAATATCGATATAGCGAAATAGTTTTAAAAGTAAAGTTATTAAGCTTATTAAAGTACTTAAAGTCGTAATTTATATTAAGTATCTTTATAGAGAAAGATCTCTAGATTATTATAAGTAATTTAATTATAAATAGAGCTATAGAGATCTTAAAGTCTATAGAGTAGTAGTTTAATGTTTAAAATAGTAATTTACATCGTCTAATCTTGTAAGGGGTTGGTCCGCTGGCGCTTAGCGAGCGGCCTAACCAATATAAGAGACGTATAGTCGATACGATGTTGATTCCTGTATTAGGTACTAAGTCGTGGTAGAACTAATTTCTAAGGAACACGAAAACCCTGGGGCATGCGAAGACGACATACGACCGCCAAGGCCCTGCCAAGGCCTTAGGCCATAGACCCCGCAATGGACCCTGAACCCATGAGTAGTCGGCGCTAATGCGCATGCAGCGCTAGGCCTGACAAATCTTTTAGACGAACTACCGATTATCTACATAGCTTCAATTTGAACTGGTCCAGGCCTCTGAACCGGCGGTTTGGACCAACGGGAGCCTTGCAACCACATAGCAGCAGCTCATGCATAAAAGCAGTCATGCATGCGAGTAGTGAAACCCCCAATTCCACTCGGGCGATCTGCTGTGCTTACCTCGGACACTCTATGGATAGTTCGGCGGCATACAGATCAATTAATTTCATAAAGGTGTACCACTTACCGGCTTGGCGAGTTCTTTGAATGCAACCCTTTCCAAAGAGAACGGGGCGTCAATAAGTTTCGTAATTTCAGCCTGCAGGATGCGAGAGTGTCTTGCGCTAGCTACTAGATTTAAGCAGGGTCCATGTTGGAAATCAGCATCTCAGCCCTGTTATGCTTGGCATGTACTAGAAGTAGCACTCCACTCTTTAGATAATTCAATCAAGTCGTTATTAAATTTTAATAGATTATAAGCTCGATTTAACGCGAATTATTATTACGATAGCTTTCTTCGTAAGAGATAAATATCTTTACGTTATATTAATTCAATTATAGAGATCTCAATTAACGTTCGCTATATTAATATAATTTTTATCTTTACGATATTCGATTTATTTTTAAGATCTCTTTTATAATCTAAAAGTTAAGAAAAAAATCTTAATATTTTATTATAAAGAGAGATAATTTAATAATAGAAATTAAAAGATATCATAAAAAAGAAGAAAAATAAAGATTAATTAACTCGTAATTCGATAATATTTTAAAATAAAAATAATCAAAATAATAATAATTTTATTAAAGTCTAAGAATAATTAAAGATTTAATACTTAAGAAGACTAAAGTATAAATCGTTATTAAAATTTAAAAATAAGAGTAATTAGAATAACGTTAAATAAATAATAAATTTACTTTAATAATAAATAATTATTCTATAAAACGCTAAAAATAAACGATAATCGTTAAGAGAAGTATTTAAAGAATTAAATAAGATATAAATAAGAGAATTATTAAAAATTACAACTATAGTTAAGAGAGAAGATCTATAAGTCTTCGCTATAAAGAAATATTCTAATATCTTTAGATCTTCGCTATAGAGAGTATTGAATTAAATATAAATTCAATATCTATAGATCTTCGCTATAGGGAGTATATTGAAAATTAGCATCTCAGCTCTATTATACTTAATATATACTAGAAGTAGCACTTTACTCTTTAGATAATTTAATTAAGCCGTTATTAAATTCCAACAGTCCATCACATAATTGATAACTGTCACGAAATAAGTAGAGTGTTAGGGGGATCTTGCCGTCTTAGTAGGGTTCGACGCTCTTTTAATGTAGGGTAACTAAAACTTCTATAACAGTGACTTTCGTCTGCTTTGAAGATTATATATATCTAAATATATTTAGTATAAGATTTTAATTTTAATAATAAAATATTTATTATATTACTTATTAATAGTTATTTACTTATTATCTTAATATATAATATAATATAGTAAAGTTATTACTTATAATTATTAAGTTTTCTAATTCTTAAGTTATAAAAGTTAAAGAAGTAATATTATATACTAAAACTTTCATATATATATTATATATTTTTACGTTATATATTATACTATAAGTTATCACTTAGTATCTATATTAAATAATTATTTCGCTTGGTTCTTAGAACTCAGGGGTCTTTTAGCTTCACGCTAAGGCATGGTATCTTGGTGATCCATGGCTGTGGGCGAAAAGCAGTAATTATTCACTCATCTATTGCCGCTAAGGTCTTCACAATTTACTCTAGACTAGCGCTTCAACAATATTCCAGACAGTACTTTTTCATTTTGAACTGTCTCTTATCATTTGGTCCATAGGCTCATCTGCGAGGCAGAACATCTCGTGGACGACATTGAAGATCCAAGAGCGGTGCTGAAGATGACGAAAGAGGGTAAAATAAGTCCGAAGCACGTTAATGCAGCAAAGGGCCACGCCCAGGGCAATGTGCATCAGCATCGATCTTCCCCTGCTTTGAATGCTTCGAACAACTCACGGCATCTGGACTACGGCTCTATGCATACGGGTGGCCTTGCCTATCGACAGCTTCATGTTTCCCGGTTTTTTTCCTCAAGCGATTACAGAATGTCTTTTCTGAGGCAACCGTTGATGCTCGCTGACGCGCTTTTTCGCTATCGACGAAGATCCAAAAAAGCGATTCTTTGCGATTTTGAAGGACTTGTTGAGAGCGGACAGATGTTATTGGTTCTTGGCATACCAGGCAGTGGATGTGATACCCTTTTAAAGATCTTAGCTGGCCATGATGAAGGACTCTCAATCGATGATGAGTCGATCTTGAATTACCAAGGGCACAGTTGGGATGAGATACGGAACGAATTGCAAGATCAATGCACCTATGAGGCCGAGTCAGATACTCATTTTCCACAGTTGACGGTTGCCCAAACTTTGGCCTTCGCCTCAGAAGCCAGAACGCCATACAGCAGTGAAAAGGGGCGAGAAGGCCGCAAGTCTTGGGCGAGGCAGAGGGCAGAGACTACACTTGCGACCTTAGGCCTATCCAGTACCGTCAATACTAAAGTTGGGAATGACTTTGTACCTGGCATTAGCGGGGGTGAACGAAAAAGACTGAGCATTGCCGAGCTTCTAGTCAGTGGCCCCATGATTCAGTGCTGGGACAATAGTACCAGGGGCCTAGATAGTGGAAATGCAAGAAGGTTCCTGAGGATACTCCGGTCGTCTACCACGGCAAACGGCTCTGTAGCTTTGGTCAGCTTGTTTCAGGCCTCTGAAGATATGTTCAAAACCTTTGATAATGTCACACTACTTTATGAAGGTCATCAGATCTTCTTCGGCAGTACGTCGACAGCGAAGACCTATTTCTCTAAGCTCGGGTTTGAGTGTCTCAATGGTGTCACAACCAGCGACTTTTTGACGTCTCTGACCAACCCTGCCCAACGTATCATCCGACAAGGGATGGAGTCTCAAGCGCCGAGGACGGCCGCTCAGTTCGCGGAGCTGTGGAAGGACAGTGAGGAGCGAGCAGCTCTACTTTTAAAGATTGAGAACTACGAGAGGAGACATCCCTTTGCTACTACGCTTTCAAAGAAACGACAAGCTACTAAAATTTTCGCCCTGACCCTCGGACGGCGGATTCGTTCTCCTTTCATGCTCACCACAATAGACGAGATAAAGCTTTGCGTAAGACGAGGATTCCAAAGATTGGCCAATGACCTCGCGCCTCCCTTATCTTCGATCTTTGGCAACGCCATCATCTCTATTATCCTTGGCAGCATTTTTTACAATTTGCCCCAGAATACTGGCACTTTCTATGGGCGTGGGGTGCTTCTGTTCTTCACTGTTTTGACAAACACCTTTTTAGGTGCCTTTGAAGGTGTACAGCTGTGGGAACACCGACCAATCGTGGAGAAGCAGTCCTCATATGCTTTCTATCATCCAGCAACAGAGGCTGTATCGTCGATGATATGTGATCTTCCTAACAAGCTGTTACTGACTGCTTTTTTCAATGTCCCCTTCTACTTCCTCGCCAACATGCGGAGGACACCTGCTGCTTTTTTTACGTTTTACGTCTTCGCATTCAGTAGTCTGCTCACAGGGTCGATGCTCTTTCGCGTTATCGGAGCCATGTCGCGAACTTTAACCGCATCAATCGCTCCAGGAGCCGACTTTATACTGCTATTGGTCATCTACACTGGATTCGTAGTACCAATTCCTAGCATGCATCCATGGCTACGGTGGTTCAATTATATCAATCCCGTGGGCTACGCATTCGAAAGTTTGATGATCAATGAGTTCTCAGGCCGTAGCTTCTCATGCAGCGACTTCATTCCTCACGGTGCGAACTACTCTCATATTGGCGCTGCAGAGCAGGCGTGTGCAGCTGTTGGCGCGGTCGCTGGGTCTGCGTCCGTTGACGGTGACAGTTACTTAGCGGTCAGTTTTCATTACAAAGCGGACCATTTGTGGAGAAATTTGGGCATCATCTTTGCCTTCATGATCTTTCTCTGCGGCCTTTATCTTATCGCCACGGAGTATGTCTCTTCTTCATCATCTAAAGGCGAAGTACTCGTCTTCCGGCGCTCTCACAGGAATAGACTCACGTTTCAGACCGATGCCGAGGCTCAGAATCCTCGGCATAACTCGCACGGAATTGTGAGTAGGAACAGCCCAAGAAGCGTTGCTGTGCACGAAAAAAATGGTGGGGCAACATTTCTTTGGGATAGTCTATGTTATGACGTAAAGGTCAAGGATGGCTCCCGCAGGTTACTTGAAGACGTCGATGGCTGGATCAAGCCTGGCACCGTGACCGCTTTGATGGGCGCCTCTGGTGCTGGCAAAACGACACTGTTGAACGTGTTAGCTGGAAGAGCCTCGACTGGTGTCATAGGCGGGGACAAGTTCATCGATGCTGCCTATGAAAAGGGAGGAAGTGCTCGCAATGTTGGATATGCCCAACAGCAAGACTTTCATCATACCACTTCAACGGTTCGAGAAGCTCTTATTTTCAGTGCATATTTACGGAAGTCTGAAAAATATTCTGAGGCCGAGAATTTGGCGTACGTGGACGAAGTGATTGTTCATCTTGACATGGTTGAATTTGCTGATGCCGTAATCGGGGTCCCTGGAACGGGCCTCAACATCGAGCAGCGAAAACGACTCACAATCGGAATTGAACTTGCTGCCAGACCAGAGCTCTTGCTCTTCTTAGATGAACCTACATCTGGTCTCGACAGTAATACCGCATGGTCGATATGCGCTTTGCTCCGAAAACTCGCCGACAATGGGCAATCGATACTATGTACCATACATCAGCCGTCAAGAAGATTATTTCAGATGTTCGACAGGCTCTTATTGCTGGACAGCGGACGAAGTATATACTTTGGTGACATAGGTCCAAATTCGGCCATACTGACAAAATACTTCGAGGACCGCGGAGCTCCTAAGTGTGAAGAAGAAAATCCTGCAGACTGGCTTCTGGACATTACAACTGGCAACCTATCACAAATCAGAAAAATCAGCTGGGCCGAGGAATGGTCTCTATCTGCCGAACACACGAGTGTCAGAGAAGCTGTAGAAAGCATGAAAAAGAACTTGCTAAAACCGGTTGCAACACAAATGGTGACTTCACAGGAATTCGCGTCTACATTCACCTATCAACTCTACATGGTAGTCAAGCGAAGCTTTCTTCATGACTGGCGCACGCCATCTTACTTGTATTCTAAGATCTTGTTGACACTCGGAGCCGTGCGTCTTACATAAGAATCTTTATAACCATTAGCTGACAAGCTTTAGGGTCTCATCAACGGCTTTTCTTTCTACTCATCAGCCAACAGCATTCAGGGAGTTCAGAATCAAATATTCTCAACATTTCTACTCTTCACCTTACACAGCAATCTAGTTCAGCTCATAATGCCTCGGTTCCTCGAGAATCGAGATCTTTACGAGTCACACGAGCGTCCATCTCGTACCTTTTCCTGGCAGGTGTTTGTATTGTCAAACATAGTCACCGAGATCCCTTGGCAGACCATTCTCGCAGTCATTCAATTCGCGACATGGTATTATCCGCTTGGGATGTTTCGAAACGCGATCGCTACGAATGAGTTGCATGAGAGAGGGGCTCTCATGTTTCTCATCATCTGGTCATACATGATATTCTCGTCGACCTTTTCCCAAATGCTGGCCACCGTGATGCCTGATGCTGCAACGGGGGTAAATATCTCGGCTCTACTGTATACCTTGTCACTAATATTCTGCGGGTGAGTGTTCTCGTAGTGGCACAATTAGGAAGTACTTGAAATGCTGATCGAATAATAGAGTACTGGTCAATCCTACTACGCTTCCAAAGTTCTGGATCTTCATGTATCGCGCAACTCCAGTGACGTACTTTGTTCATGCCATTGTATCTACAGGTATCGCAGGGGTAGATCTGATCTGTGCCGCGAACGAGCTCGTCACCTTTGATCCTCCTAGCAGTCAGTCCTGCGGGTTTTATCTGCAAGATTATCTTAGCTATGCAGGAGGCAGGTTGCTCAATCCAAGCGCTTTCAGCGGATGCCAATTCTGCCCAGTTGCAACGACTGACGATATTCTCGCCACTCTTGGAATATTCTATGTTGACAGGTGGAGGAACCTTGGTGTGTCACTAGCATACAGTGTGTTCAATGTAGGTGCGGCATTGGGCCTATATTGGCTGTTCCGAACCCCCAAAGGCCCAAGTCGCCGCAGGTTGGGCGTACATAAGAAATAGAGCATGTGCCAAAGCAAGAGGAGCCCATACTTCAGCAAGCCACTTCTCACACCCAAGTCTGTCGCGCTGACAAAATATCATTTCGCCGACATTCGCTTTCGCAGACCTCCGCTCTCCACATGCACCTTTGTTACCGAAGACATGGAGTCTCGAGCGTCTACGAGGGGGCGCTGACTATGGTCAACGTAAAAGTATATTTTCTGAATATTATGATGTCTGGACTGCTCCAAGTTGTACTCTGCTGATGTGACTCATCAAGCATGTAATAATGATAATGCCAGACGATGAAGGCGGTACCATGCAGATAAGCCAATGAGCAGCTGCATGTGGTTGATGTTTGCCCAAGGCTATCTTCGTTGAGTAGTGGTACCGAGCTTGTAATCCAGATGGAGGCGTGAGCATCTGACGGAGAATTTCCGCTTGAGAAGCGTCTCACTCTGGTTGAAAGCGATCCAAGCTCGCGAAGGAAAGCTCCCGTTTCGTCCGGGGGCTTGATTTCCTCGTTCCTGATGCCCACATATCCGCGCGGGATGGCGATGTAAGAAAAGATATGAGGCAACAGGAACGGAAAAATTAGGACAATCAGACCTAGTGTCGCTCGTAGGATAGCCTCAAGATGGGAGGGTTGGCGCAAAGGCTCAGGGCAGCCCAAATGGTCTGTACGCATGATAGAGATCTAAGAGCTTTGAGGAGCGGGATAGTATAGGGACCAGCGATGTCCACAGCGAAGCGCACGGGGTAATAAAGAGATAAATCGTATATCGGTAGCCCTACGAAATCCGCTACGAAATTAGTATTTGGAATGTCGCACAGCAAAGAAGGCTGCACCATGCCGTTCTCAGCTCGGGCTGAAGGAGCAAGCTGACCCTCCATATCAGCAACATGGCAGTGGATCATGGCACAGCAAATGATTCCAGAACGCACAGCAAAGAAGGCTGCATCATGCCGTTCTCAGCTCGGGCTGAAGGAGCAAGCTGACCCTCCATATCAGCAACATGGCAGTGGATCATGGCACAGCAAATGATTCCAGACATTATGGGCCATCAAAATCCTCTTCTCAGCTTCGAGAGCGATAAGCTCGATGTAACGTCGAAGAGTCACGGGGCGTAAGCAATTTTAGCTTTTGGGGCAAGGAACGATCAAAGTGCTATGGTTGATCTGCAAGCACTGCATAAGCGTGGCTTACAAGTGCATCGCACAGGATTTTTTTCCACTACACCATGATATCCTATCGATGGCCCTTCTGGCTGCGGTACAAAACATCCAACATGAATCCTAAAAACAAGGCACGGCTGTCTAAAGGATCCGGCAAAGTGCAACGCGGGGGGGTGGGGAAAGAAGTTAGCGAGGCGATTCAATGTCACTTAACCCGAACACGGAGATGGGCGGATTGATCTCAAAGTGTCTGGATCTCTTAAATATCGTGCTGAAGTTGATCCGCTCTCCCACCTGCCTGCGCCATCTGAACCCACCGGATAATTCTTTTGCGAATATGTCTCCTGCTGATGGTGCCGGACGAATCAGCAAGCAAACCTTCGTCGTGAGTATTGCCAGTCATATTTCAACATCGCACGAAAAGAGTGGCTGACTCTCCCAAGGTATCAACCCTCGTTCTCTTCGTCGTCAGCCTCGTCAGTGTCTTTGCTCGGTTTTATATCCGCCTCCGTGTACAGAAGCAAGCGGGGATCGACGATGCCTTCCTGCTGTTGGGCACCGGCTGCCTGGTCGTTGCGATTGTATTACTGTTTTTGTTCATCAATAAGATGTACATGGCCGAAGCGCTTTTGTTCGGCGTCCCGGGTGTTGAGGTAACACCGACTTTCATCGACGATGCTTTGTGGTATCACAAGATGTCCGCCGTGGGCCTCATTATGGCGTGGTGCTCTCTGATGTCTGTCAAATTCTGTTTTCTCGTTCTTTTTCGGAAGCTGGTAGATCGTATCAGACCAATGGTTCGATATTGGTGGTTCGCTACCATCTTCAATATTATCGTTTCTGTGTACGGGGTAGCAGTCTATATAGCTGCGTGCCCTTATTTTGACTCGTTGAAGGCTTGTGAGCACCCTTTCTAGGTACTGGTAGGCATACGGATACTAAATGCAAGGTGAACAGTGCAATGTACCAATGGGGCCGGACTGAGGACAACATTCAATTACTCCCTGTCTCAGATGATACTCGATTTAGTAGGAGACTTTCTGAGTAAGAACAATCTTCTAGTTCCACGCTTATTGGTAGAGAGACTGCTTGGCTAAGTCACATTTCAGTCCTGTTCATCCCATGTCGACTGATATGGAAGATCCAAATCAAATGGACTCAAAAGCTTGCGCTAGCATCATCGCTCTGTCTCACGGTCGTCGTCATAGTCTGCACAATATGCCGGATCTCCGGTTTGATATCGAAAGGACGAGTGGATTCAGTCTGGGAGACCTATTGGATCTATATCGCAGCGACTACAGGCCTCACTTTGACCGCGGCTACAGCCTTTCGTTCGTTATTTGTCTCGCATCATATCAACCGAGGCCAGGACAAGTCCTCGAAGGTCGAGAGACTCTATACGCGATTCAAGCAAGCCTTGAGACGATCGTTTACGATAAGGTCGCGGCAATCAAGATCGACCGGAGACAGCAATAGTCACCGGCCCATCGACGACGGCAATTTCGAGCTTGGCGGCATCGAACGCGGAACCATTACCGGGTTACGGACCTTCTTTCATGAGTTTGGGAGGAGCAAAGGCAATGCGTCACAGGTGATGCGGAGTATTACTATTCAGGGAGACGATGACACTTGGCCGCTTTCAGACAGACCCTCATCGGATGGGTTCGACGAAACTCATCGTGCAAAAGAAATATATGCAAAACCTGGGAAGGTGTCCGTAAGTCATCACTGATCCTTCCACTCCACCAAAGCTTGTATCTGACTATGCAGTAGGTGGTCGGCCGGCCTGAGTAATAAGTCTGTTACGCCGTCCACCGCGTCTGCCCTAAGCCCTCTTGTTGTATGGATAAAGACAACTACTCAAGCGTGCCGACATCAAGGCAGAAAAGCATCAGGGTGCTGAAGCAGAAACAGGAAGAAAAATGTTATGAAGGCGCTTCTGCCAGCCTCGTGGAGCAGTGCTCGATATCAGATCCATTTCTTGCACTTATGTTGGAATTTAATGACGGCTTGATTGAATCATCTAAAGAGTGAAGTGCTACTTCTAGTATATGCCAAGCATAACAGGACTAAGATGCTGATTTTCAACAACTTGAAACACATCCATCCTATCGATCGGTCGACCGCTCTGTATAGTACGCGTTAAACGCTCCTTGGTCTATACGGTAGAGTACGAGGCTAGCGCAGAAAAATAATAACGGATTTACGCGACACGCGTTTTCTTTCCTAATAGCTATAGCTTCTATTGCTCTTATAAAGTCACGCTAATAGTAAGAACTTAACGCTAAAGACTTATAATAGTTTATATATACTATTACGAGAAATACTATTAATTAATAAATTTTTATTTATACACGTATCTACTTAAGCTATAAAGAGTAATTATAAACTATTCTAGTCTAATCTTTTCTATTTATAATTATATAAGAGCTAAGCTTTTAATCTTAGCGAGATTTATATAGAGAGTTCGTCTATCGAACTATATCTACAAATCTAAAAAGTTTATTTCCATACGAATTTCGTAGGGTTCGCACGATTAGCACGATTTAGCACATTTAGTTTTATTTGTCTATATTAATAAAATTTAGCCTAATTAGTAAATAGAGTTACTATTAGTATAATTAACACGATTTAGCAAGTAAAATAATTTTAAAATTTATACGTAAAGTTCTCGTAAGGTTCGTAATAATTACGAGTTGAAAAGGTCTGGTATATTTGGTGGGATATTCCATATCATATCGTATTATACCATACCATGAAAGGATATCATGAGGGGGTTATATTAGATCACATATAAAGATATAAGATAAGAAATTACTGGTATTATAAAATAATCTAAGAAATTTCTAATATATATAGAAATGTTTTATAATATAGATTATTTCTTATATTAGGTGGCGAATAAGATAAGAAAATTCTAGATTAATATATAAGTTAGAGC
>JANQBS010000519.1:0-16972 GCA_033085395.1 Xanthoparmelia taractica | reverse complement strand
TCCCATACCTTTCGATATGGTATTCGAAAAACTGGTCCCATACCATCAAATATACCACACCTTTCCGACCCGTAATTATAATATCTACTATATAATATTCTTCTAGATAAGAGTCTTCTAGATAAAAGTCTTCTAGGTAAAAGTCTTTCGAATAAGAGTTTATCTATCCATTAAAAGAAGAGCTTAGATACAATAACTTTAATACGATCTATAAGGCCGTCGATATAAGTATAGACGACGTATACGCTACTAAAAAATTTTACTATAGTAATCAAAAGAAAGAGACTAATATCTTAATAAGTCTTTTATTTATAAGTATTATTATTAATCTAATAATCGATCTCTATCTAACTTTTCGTAAAGAAGTATATTATTAAATTTATAAAGTTCTTAGAGAAGTAGAAATCTCTATTAATAATTAAATATCTATCTCTTAGAGACTTAGTCTATTAAGATTTTATTACTAAAGAAGAGACTCTCTAAATTCTTTATTAAGAACTTTAGACTCTCGAGTATCTATATTCTTATTCTTTATCTCTAGCGTATTATAATATTAAGCTAATAAATATTCTCGTTTAATTTTAAATACTCTTCGTTATTAAGCTCGTCGACTTCGAATTAGCTAAAAACGATTTCTTTCTAAAAACCTTCTATAGATTAAATAAATACGTCGCTTTCGAGATTTAGAGATATTACTATTATACTACTATAGTTAATATATAGTTACTAGAGATAGTTATATTATAATATAGATATAGTCTCTCTTAGCTAAGTTAAGAGTCTAAGAGCGAGTCGTAGTATCGAGATATAGTTCGAAAAGCTAAGAATATAGAAGAGAAAGAGAACGTATTAATAGATCTTATCTTAATTACGATACTAAGAATAGATTATCGATATTAGTAATTAATAAGTAATTACTTAAAGAAATTTTATTATCTAGAATTTTACGAAATTCTAATTATTGATATTAGATATATAACGCCTATAGAGAAACTAATTAATTAAGACGATATTATAAGAACTAAATTTATTATAACGTAACCCCTTTAAAATATAGAATTCTACGATATAGAAGATATATTGAAAACGACTAAAGTTACTCTCTTAAAGCGTAATCTTTAAGACGGAATTTATTTTTATAATTATATATCTTAATAATCTCTTTAATACATTTAGATAGCTATATAAATCTAGAATTCTTAATCTAAAGATATTCTTAAGTTAACGCTAAATAAACGATAGCGATAATAAATAATCTAATCTCCCTTAGACGACGCTTAGAGAAGAGAATAATTAAAATAATTATAAGCTTCGATCTTATTCGAAGCCGATAACGATTCTTTTAAGTCGTTAAACTCTCGAATCTATAAGTAGAGATTCGAGTAGAATAAACTTAGTATTAGTATTAATAGTAAAAAATATAACTCTATAGTATAGTCTTATTAGATATTATAGCTAGATCTTAGTAAAAAACTATTAGTAATAGATATTATAAGTCTTACTTAAGCTATAGAGTCTATCTCGAGAGTACTCTATATTATAAGATAAGATATATAAAAATCTATATAAAAACGAACTAGGTCTTTTTTAGAAAGAGAATCTATCTTAATAATAAAAATAAATTCGAGAAAGATCGAGATATCTTTATTAAAACTTAATATTTATAATAATATAAGAGTAATACTAGTAGAGAAACTAAATAAAGAAAATCTAGATAATAAGAACGAGAATAAAGCTATAGTATACTATTCTTAATAAGCTCGGAGATATCGCGTATACTAACTAGTTCTTATTAAGATAACGGATTTTAACGAAAAATATATATTAATAAAGATTAATAATAATATTATACTTATATAAAAAGAACTATCTTCTTAATATAATTTAGATTCTAATACTTACTAATATAAATAATAGCGATCGTATATCTATTCTTAGACTTATAAAGAAATAAATTGTAATCGAGAAATTTTCGTTTATAGAAGATATTTATTAGCGATATTCTTAAATTAACTTTTAATATAGACGAATTATTTATAAATATCTTAAACTAGAGTAGAGCTAAAGCTACTAATAGACTATAAATTAGAGATTTAGTATAGCGACTATAGTAAGATCGCGAAATAGCTTTATAACTATATTATAAAGATATAGCGCCGCTCTAAATTCGAATATAAATATATTAATATATATTTATTTAGAAATTTTCTCTTTTTATTATAATTAATATATTTTTTAATTAACTATAGTTCGAAAGTTCGATTTAAGAGTTAATATAAATAATATTTATTAAGCGTCTAATTAGTTAAAAGACGAAATTCTTAGAATTAGAAAAAAGTATAGCGAAGATTATAATATTATTTTAGACGCTAAGTATTACTAAAGTATATATATAGATCTCTAGGTTACTATAGATTTATATCGAAGATATAATCTAGCTAAGTTAGAGAAGAGACTATATAATTTAACAGATATCTTATCGAAGCTAGTAAAAGAGCTAGAGCTTTTAGATTTTATTGAAATTACGAATTTTCCTAGCCCTATTATAGTTCGAATATTAGATTTTAGAATTAATATCTTCTATATCGCTAAATTTACTAGTCGTTTAAGAGAAGTACTAGCGAACTTTAGAAATAAATTAAATTCTAAGACTTATAAAATTTTATAAGAATATATAAAGCGCTAGAGTATATATATAGATTTTGATATTAAGATAGAGCTATATCGAAAGTATAGACTATCTAAGCTAAAGAAGTAACTCTATAGCTTAAAGTATACTTTAGAAGAGCTAATATTAGAAGTAAAGTCTAATTATATTAAACCTCGACCCTTAAAATCAAATATAGTCTCGGCGCGAAATAAGAGTAGTTAGTTTAGAAGTATCTAGAATCGAGATTAATTTCTAATATTACTAGAAGAATCTATTTCTAATAGACTAATCGAAGCGAAAAACGTAGATAAGATAGATTTAGACTTAAATATAGTAGACTTAAAGAATAGCGTTATATCTTATAAATCTTATTTAATATAATAAAACTCTTAACTAATTCTACTAATTTATTATATAAAGAACGCGATATCGTCGCGTTTATTTTAGAACGTAATATTAGATATTCTCTTTTTAAACTTATAGACCTTCGTTTATCTTTCGCTAAAAGTATATAATATAAGATTTAGAATTCTTAGTCTTAGCTCTTAGAATTAATAGAAGTAGAATCTTAGTTAAGACTATTTAATTAGAAAACGATCTTATACTATAGTAGCTTAGATATTCTATTTATACTAATATAAATAGAGATTAATACTAGAACTCGACTCGGGCTAATCTTAGTATTAAACGTTATATTTCGAACTAAAAATATATATCGCTAAGTCTCTTTATAATAAGTCTAGTAAAAAGACGTAGTTATTTCTAGATATAGCTAGAAAGAGAATATTAGTAGATTTATAAAATAGAATTAGAAATTAGAAGAAGTAATTAGAAGAGTTAATGTCACAGTAAGACTGGGATATATCGATAATAATTTTATTGTTGTTCTATCTAGAGTGTTGATAGCTAGATATGTGAGTTGCCAAGCTCTCAAACGAGCTATGACTAAGCGTACCACAGCCATGCTAATGTGTACCGTGATAATATGCCCACAAAAACAACAAAAATGCCATATTCTCATGGCTGAGATATTTTAAGAATCAGGGCCATTGCTTAGTGTAGACCTTAGGTGCTCTCCGCGGGACGTTGACTGAAAGAATCGAATGAATGCAGCAATATAACTGCGGGATTAGAACTTCGAATGATTTCAAATCGTTTAATAACCATCGTTCGATCTCTTGCTGTGATTATTCTATGTCTATGCGATGCATTTCACTCGTTTTATTATCACGAATTATAATTATTTTCTTTATCGGAATGATTGCATATCAGCATCATAGTGACGCAATGCTTTAATCTCACGGTATCGGCTTAATACGCTCCAATATCACGTACTTGCGAGGCTTCTGTTCAACCCGAATTTGACTCGTATACTTCACCTCTTTGACTAATAACTGTATCGTGACGTGTAGGGTCTTTCTTCTCTTATACTGTAAACGAGTCTTCTCGTTCCGCTTCTGCTTCTTCTTTTAAATCTCTAGTCTTATAGTAGTGACTGCGGGCTGCACGGGTGAAGACGTAGAAGACTGCAGTGAGCCAAAGTGCTTGTTAAATGCTTTATTAAGCGAAGCTGAAAGAATAGTTATTAGGTCGTTTAGTTTAATAACTTATTCAGATGTAAGGCCAAAGATCTCGGCGATCTAATTAACGTATATCATAATAATAATCGACTAGCCTAGCGAAAGGATCGATGTTTGACTAACGGATAGTAACTCGGTGGAACTAAGTACTGGTGTGGGAGCGTGTTGGATGTTGAGGTGTGTAGGGGTCTTTGGGATTGAGACTTTGGTGTGGGAGCGGAGTTCTTTCAACAATAGTTAATTGGCTAGCTGGCTAGCTGAATAGCATCATATTTAAAACGAAGGATCTTTTAGCGTTGCTATTATTTGTCACAGTAAGACTGAGATATATCGATAATGATTTTATTGTTGTTCTATCTAGAGTGTTGGTAGCTAGATATGTGGGTTACCAAGCCCTCAAACGAGCTATGACTAAGCGTATTACAGCCATGCTGGTGTGTACCGTGACAGTTAAAGAAGAAAGTAAAAAGTAGATTCTATAGTAGAAGAATAAGACGTAGTAAAAAGATTCGAGAATAAGAAATATCTACTATATAATTAGATAATAAGAAGTTTGTTTATTAAAGAATATTAGCCCTACTCTTTTATTATAGCTATAGAAATAATTTATAGACGATATATAGAAATAAGAAATAAGATATAAAAAGTAGAAAAGATAAAGTAGATATAAAATAAAGATAATATATCTAATAATTAGAGTTAGGCGATAAGCTTCTAATAGACTTTTAATATATCTTTCTCTTCTTCTCGAAGAAAGAAGTTAGTAACTATACTAGTAAGATCTATTAGTACGTTAATAAGCGCTAATAAAATCTATTAACCGGGCTAGTAGAATAATAAGTTATCTCTAGATATATCTAGTCTTTAGATATAAGATATCTTTAGACTAATATATAAAGACGTAATATATTCTAAGAAATATTAGATCTAGAAATAGTTATCTTAAGATATATTTAGTCTTATTAGAACTGCAATTAGAATAAGTTAATAATAATATATAACGAATAAATTAAGTCTAAGGAGAAACTATCTAGCTGGGAAGAAATATCTATAAGAAACGTTAAGACTTATAGGGGCTAGTCTTAATTGAGAAGATAAGCCGTAGTTTCAATTGGGAAGGTAAGCCGACTTGGTATTGCAGGTCTATGTGATCGTCACACTCGTAATATTATCTCCCCCCCTTAAATAGCGATGTTTTAGCGCTATAGAAGAATAGTATTCGCATATAGAAACGATTTAGAACGTCTAGAAGAAACGTATACTAGTGTAGAGACGAGATACAAGATACTCGAAGCTTAATTAAGTCGGGTTAAGTATATCGCTGTGCTAGCGAATAGGTCTCAAATAATAAGTAAAAGTTAATCGTAGTCTAATTCTCTATTGGGCCTAGCGCGGTTTATTGGGATATCGTTTATAAAATTTATTTATTACTTTCTTAGAGTCTTCGAACTTATCTTAATTCGTATAGTATTAGTTATTATCTCTATTTAGATTGATTTATTTAACTTTATATTAAAGTCGTCTATAGTAACGTCTAAAATTTAATATATCGTTCACGTCTTATGACTCTTTCTTGTTAACTATTATAGATCTAGAAGAATCGTGCTTCTATTCTAATAGAGAGTTTATCCCATTCGCTAGCAAAAATAATTCAATATTCCTTGGCATCCCCCACCAAAAATATTCAATTATCTATCTACCAGGAATAGCATTGATATACTTTATCCAACACGCAATATGATTACATATATGAATCCCACATAGCTTATAGTCATATACACCCCTTGGGACTCGCTGTCGTCGTTTTCTTTTATTAATTTCACGTAAGAAGATAGAATTATAAGATAGCTTCATTAGGGTCTTTCTAGGCTTGACTAAAGGTACTTTTCTCTCAGTATAAGAGCAAATTACGCATACCTTAACCTTATCACCCATACGTTTCAGCTAACTATAGTCTATCGAATCTACTAAATATACTCGTAATAATAGAGAGACCTAAATAGAGTAGGCTTTTCCGGAGAGTCTCTCAGATCGCTCAAATAATTAACTAGCAAGTTTAACACGAAATTCTCGTTGACTATAATGAATTCATGACTGATGAGATCTCTTAGGCATATAACGATATATCATATAGCTATTTATCACTATGGTATTCAGGAGAAAGTGCCATAATAATTTTCAACTCTTAAGATACACTCTTTATGTGAAGTAATAACTTCGCAATTGATCAGCATTATTCATCCCATTCATATAATAATTATACATATCAATGAACTCGGGAATATCGAGTTCTTTAGTGATTATTTCCCTAAAGACAGCCTTAGAAGTACGTGCATTTGTGACTGTTTTTGCTAGCCTACGACGGAGACGACTTTCTTTCCCTAGGTCATCCGATACGGTACTCATAAAGAGTACTACATTTTGATCCTTTTAGGCGAATTATATTATTCTCTTATTCTTAGATAAGTATTTAAATAGCTTCTCTCACTTAAGAATAGATATCTATTTAATCTTAAGATTCGTAAGTCGCTAATTAAGACCTCTATTAGGCTTCTGATATTGTTTTTGAGCCGTTATTCCCTCTTTTATCTTCAACTCTTCTCTGCTTGTTTTCGTAGTACGTACGATTCTAATAGCTTTAAATTCTTTCTTATTAAGCTATAATAACAATCGCGCTGACGTAAAGAGATTATCTAATTATACGATATGAGAATAATTCTTGATAATACCTTTCTAAGATAAGAGATCGAGAACCACGGCTTGAGTTTGATTGAATCTCAGTTATTTTGTCTAGAAGTCGCAAAGATCCTAAGGCCTATTCTTCTTATTTTGATTCTTAGCATAATACAATTAATTTAAAACGTAGCCTTAATTTACTAGAACCCAGATCTTAAAGTCTTCTGGAGTAGGCTTACTCGGGATATTAACAATTTCTTTTGCACGGCCTATAAATCTCTGAATTGTCTTATCCACAGCTAGGTGAGTATCTATTTTTTAGTATTTCTTATATGTCAATCGAAGAGTCTCACTTAATGATTCTAATTTCGTAAATAAAGTCTCTTATTGACCTGGGTGTGGCTCTGAAATATGAAAGAATCTATTAATTTATTGTTATCTTCTAAGGCTGATATGCTTTAGAATTTGCTTATGAATTGGCCCTTTCAGAGGATCGGTGTTTTAGAACTTAGGAATACTTGATTTAATGTGCAATCCCATTCAAATTGAAGCTTCTAAATAGGCTCGAAACTCTTAAATAGTGATAGGATACCAGGGGCGAGATCCAGGCTTCTCCGTATTCTCCGTATTCTCTAATTAATTATCCAGAAAAGTATACTAATTGGTGTGGCGTACGAGTGTTTTTATAACTTTATTATCAAAAAATAAGTTAAATATAGCATATAAATCATTCGAAGCAATGATATCAGGCAATTAACTAATATCCTTAACTCATGATTTCTTGATCTTTATTGATATGTACTTGAGTAATCGTTAGAGTCTTGAGGGACGGTCTTTTAAAGTGTTAGAAGACTTTAAATTCTTCTTCACATGATCTAGATCATCTAATACCTTATTACGAGGCATATTGGTGGATCAATAATGATGGATGTAAACGCGTTGTTATTTTTTGATTTTCGTGTTGCGGGGCGGAGAGTAGGGCTGAGCCCCTGAATATTGAACCATGTCAGCGGATGGGATAGTCGTAGACCTAAGCACCTTAGAACTAAAGACGAGATAAATTCTTATACTATAAGGAAGTTCTAAACGATATAAGATATCGACTCTCTTAAGAACTCTATATAAATCGAGTTATTTATCTTCGAGATTCTTATAGGGGCGTTTAATTCTAATATTTTTAAACGATAGTTAGGCCCAATCGTTTACATCGTAAATAACCTCCTTACGATATTTATTCGCCTATATCTTTATGGCCCTATATGTCCTTTCTAATTATAATCGTTTAAACTTTAGAATCTCCTTTATCTTAATCGTAATATCTTTCGCCTTTAAGATTTATAGGCGCTCGTATATAATCTCGTAGAAAGTATAATTCTAATCGAAAGATATACGAAGATAAAAATCTCGATTAAAGTAGAAGAAAGTGAGAAATACAGCGGATAAGATGTTATTATTATTACTAAATTCGATTATAAGGATTTATTTAACTTAATCGTCTTGCAAGTAATTATAATAGATACGGAGATCTCGCTCTATATCCTAGTTAGCTCTCTCGATCTAATTATCCGTCTCGAGATAATATATAGTAAATAAGTTAGTCTTAATGCGTAGTCGCTTACAGAGACTTTTCCAGAGCGTAGATATAAATTATACACCTCTATCTAATATAAGAGATTATAATAATTCGTGTAGTCGAAAGAGATTTTATATAAGAATTCAAATAAGTTTCTCTAATAAATAATCGTTATCTTTTTAATAATACGATATATAGTAACGTTTCTTTGTGAGGCGATATATAAGAGTATAGATAACGTTAAAATCGTCTAATAGTGATAGATCGATAATAAAATCCATAGAAACGTCTTATTAGCGGCCTTGAGAAATTGGGAGTAATATTAATAATTTATTTATTTTATCTCGTAGGGCTTTATTGCGTTGATAGTAATAGCAATTACGAATATACTATTAAATCGTTTTGACGTAGTTAGGTTAATAGTAATAACGTAGAAGTAAGTTAATCGTTCTTCGTATTTCTAAATAATCGCTAGAAGATTAATTATAAATCTTTCTTAATAGCTTTATATAAAACTCAATCGAGATTTATAGTAGTTCGTTTTTAAAGAGAGCTTTATTAATAATACGATATCGACTTAGCGTGTAATCATAAAGTTTAATCTAATTATACTTTATTGTTTCACGAAATTCGTTATATATAGAGTCTTTTTAATTAACCTTATAAATTCGTTTAAATAGATCTTCTTCGACTTTTATAACTTAAATTTAAACGCGATTCGAGATAAGAATCGTCTAATATTAGTGTTAACTTCTTTTATTAGCTTCGTTCGCTAAGATAGATAATAATATTCTCGTTAGGGCGTCGACTTTACTATTAACTATTTTCGTACGAAATATAATCTAGAAATTGAATTTAGATAGAATATCTAAATAGCGAGCTTAACGTCGCGTAAGCTCTTTATTTTTTATAAAGGTTTTTAAGATCTAATAGTCAGTGAACACATGAATAGATAGCTCGGTGTATTCTAGTTTTAATCGCCAGTATTTAAAGTATCGGATAATTACTAATAATTTCTTATTATAAATATAATAATTATATTTCGCTAGAATTATACTCTTACTATAAAATACTATCGAGTATAGAACTTTATCGTTGTTATATTGAGCTAAGATATTTCTTAATATATAGTTAGAAGAATCGATCTTAAGAATAGTCTGACGTTTAGAATCAAAATAACGTAAGATTAAGGTAGTAATTACACGCTATTTGAGGTTCTCGAATAACTTAACGTAGACTTTATTTTAGACAAAGAAAGTATTCTTCTTCGTGAGATTAATTAGAGATCTAATTAACTTAAAAAACTTATAAATAAAGCGTCGATAGAAGTTTATAAACTCTATAAAGTCTTAAATCTTTTTTAAGTTCATAGAGATACTTTAATTAAATATAATCTCGATCTTATAAGAATTTATTCGCAGATTAGTTTCTAATATAATAATATCTAGAAATACGATTTCTTTGATATCGAAATCGTATTTCTTAATATTAGTCTATAGATTAGTCTCTTATAGACGTTAAAGAACTTATTTAACGTACTTTTAATATTTCGTCTTCGTTCGACTATAGATAAGAATATCGTCTAAATAGACTTAATAGAAATCGTTTAGAAAATCGAATAGAATATTATTAATATATTGTTCAAAAGTGCTCGATTTATTTATTAATTTAAAGGGTAATACTCGATACTTATACGCTTCGAGGACTATAATAAAGATTATATAATTCTTACTATCGAGATTTATTCGTAGCTTATTAAATGCGGCGATAATATTTAAATGAGTGAGATATTGATATTCCCTAATTTTACTAATAACTTCCTCTATTAGAGAAAGTAAATATCGGTTACGTTTCGTTATAGTATTTAATTTTTAATAGTTCACATAGAAACGAAGATTATCGTTAATCTTTAGAATAAATAAAATCGATAACGAATAAGAAGTCTTACTAGAAGTAATAAAGCCCTTGAATAAGTTATCTATTAAATACTCTTTAATCTTCTAAAGCTTATAAAAAGATATATAATAAGCGCGACTCTAAAGCGATTTAGAGTTATTAATAAACTCGATCTTATAATTATAAGGACGATACGAAGAAAACTAATCGACTTTAAAACGATTAAAGATATCTAAGAACTTCTAATATTAAGAAGAAAGTAGCTTCTTAACGTTATCTAGATTCTAAATAGCAGTCTTTACTAAAAAAAGACTAATTTCTTTCGCTCTAGACTTAGCGTTATATATTATATCTCGATCGATATCTTTTATCGACATCGCGAATAATTAAATCTTAGAGTACTTCGTCTATTTAACTAGTATCACAAAGAAAATAGTAGCGATACTATAAATAGAGAATAAATAATTCTCAGACGTAGATTGTAAGCGAGTGAGAATCTTTAATCGAGATTGAGTTAGTTTAGAAGTCTCGATCGAGAGTGTCGATTTCATAGAGAAATAAGTAATAAAAATAGAAGTTTATAACGAATAATCTCGAAAGAGAATAAAATCGTTATTTATATCTAAAAGCACATTAAAGCGATTTATTTAGAATTTGCCTAGAATAATTATATATTATCTCAAATCCGCTATAAGTATTAAGGTTATAAATTCCTTATATTCTAAAAGAATAAGATTTGAGTATATAACGTGCGTAATAAATTTCTTGCTAAGTTGCTCGTTATAGTCTCGAATTAGTCTAGACTTTGTAAGAGAAACGAATTATATATTTAGTAACTAACAAATCTCGTAAACCAGGCGTTTATTAATAAACGCGTACTCGATAGTCTTTATATCGATAAGAATTTGAACGTAATAGATCTTTTTTTGAAAAGTTAGGCTTTCTCGGGCTAGGAACGATTTGATTGCGAATAACTCACGTCGAGTCTCTTCTAAATTGCATAAAGATAGGATCTCACCTTAGTTCATGACTATAAATAAAATTACGAGTTTCCCGAATCGAATTATTTCGACTTCGATTTCACGAAACTCTCTTTATTCTAACTTTCTATCTCGTTAACTCGATAAGGAGATCGACGTTTCGAATAAGCGAATAATAAATGTTCCTTCTCATGATAGATATAGCAGATATCTTCCTTCTAATTCTTAATAGTCTTTCGCTATTATTACTTTATAGCGAAAAAAGAGAGACGTCGAGGAATTAGATTCGTTCGAAGAAAAAAGGTGTTTATAGAACTAGATATAAACGTTACACGCTTAGAGACTCGTGCCTTATTTATTACGTTCTTAGTCTTCTTAATTATCTTTTTCTAATATATAGCACGATACTTATTATCTATTTGAGTTAAGAATAATTTTAGAGCGAATATCGTGATAAACTCGATAGAGAAGTTAACTTAGACCGTGCGAAGACGAGAAACGAGCTTCTTATTTATATCTCGAAGTTAGGCTTTATTCGATATATTTAACTTTATGGCGAGACGTCTAAAGTTCTAATAGAAGTCGCTAAACGAGAGATCTTTCTACTTTAAGACCTTATACTCGCGAGCTCTATTTACTTCACGATTCGAGTTCTCGAATAACTTCTATAGATCGTCTAGAATCTTATCGATAATTTAATAGAAATCGAAGCTCAGACGATAAAATTGAGTATAGATAACTTTAGCTACTTTTTTATTAGTGCGTGACTTAACATAAGCGATTCTAGCTATCTTATTATCGAAATAATCTTAATTAACCTTTAACTTATTAAATATTTAATTAATTCAATTATCTTATTAAGATTCTTTTTCGTTGATTAATACTAAAGAATAAAAAAACTTTTCGAAGCGTCTAGTTAAAGTTTGAATCTATATCGAATTAATAGATTCCTCACGAGATCTTCGAAGTTAATGCTAAAGATTCTATATCTATTATTATAGGTAATTACGAGCTAGTTAAACTCGATCGAGTGTAGTTCTAGTCTCCTTCTTCTTCTTTTATTCTTTCTTATATTTTAGCTTATAATTCGAATTTTCTTTAAGTAGAAGGTCGTATAATTAAGTAATTTTTATTTCGAGATCGCGCTATTCTCGAAGCTTATTTAAGATAGTTAGGAATTCTTTAGAATTCGTATTAGTCCACTAAATTAGCTATTTTTAAGTAACTATATTTTAGGCGAAGATAAGATCCTTAGACGCGCGGGGGATATTTCTAGATAGTATAGATATTCGTCTATTTAGAGTATTTTTAAAATGGCGTTTCAAGTTAAGAAATAGCGTGAGATAAATTACGGGGTCGGTGCTCGCCTAAGAATCCCCTACGCTCTACTCCGTACCCCGAGGTATTCTATAGAGACTATAAATAGATCGTTAAGTAAGTAATGTTATATAATGTTAAGATATCATCCGATTTTTTAAGAAAGTAATAATTTTCTCCGAACTTTTAAATAGAATTACTTTTTTATACGAAACCCGCCCGAGTCGAAATCAAAATTGATACGGTGAGGACGAACTCAGCTAAGTTTATAGTGAGTGCCCTAGGCCGATCACAATATTAGCAATAGTTGTTCGAATGAAGTACGCTTATAGGCGAATAGACTTTAGAGAACGCTCTATTAGTAAGAAGTGAGTTATATAAATAATTCTTATTAGCGCATATACACGACTTTAATTACTATATTAACTAATAATAAAACGATTAAATCGTGCTAGAAATACGTTTAGAGCACACTAATCGATAGACTAATCGCGTAACTTATAGTCGCGCCGCGAGATCGAGTGTTGAATAGATATTAAGAGTGTGTTACGCTATTGATATTTAACTATAAGAAGGTATTCCGTATAATTTAAGAGCTGCCTTATTGCAATTTCTTTAATCTCGCTTACTTACGAGTCTTTAGTAATTTCGTATAATTTAGATCTTCTAATAGTACGTCCGTATAATTTAAGAGATATTAATTCTAAAATAATATATATTAATGCCTTTCGAAGTCGTCGATCATATTATAAACGAATTCTCTTAACTCGTATATTCTACGAGCGTAATAAGGAAATAAGACTTAATTTAATATTAGAACTGCAATTAGAATAAGTTAATAATAATATATAATCAATAAATTAAGTCTAAGGAGAAACTATCTAGCTGGGAAGAAATATCTATGAGGAACGTCAAGGCTTATAGGGGCTAGTCCCAATTGAGAAGGTAAGTCGTAGTTCCAATTGGGAAGGTAAGTCGACTTGGTGTTGTAGGCCTATGTGATCGTCACACTCGTAACAAGTCTTAAGATATACGTCTAAAGACTATAAGTATCGGGAGATATATAAGATCTAGAGACGCTAGTCTTAAGATAAAAGAAATCTTAAGATATATAGTAAAAGCGAGCTATTATATAATTAAGATCTTTCTCTTTTATCGAAGATCTATCTCTTAACTTATAGATCTATTTCTTAACTCGTCTTAAAATTCTATTTCTATAGTCGAACTTTTAAAATTAAGATTAAATTTATATATTTTATAAGTCTTATTAAGTCTCGTAATATTTAGATAGTCTACGATTATATTAGATAGAGATCTATATAAGTCTATTTAATAGATTCTTCTAGAATCTCTTAGTAGATTAATTCTAAGTAATTTCTTCGAATAGTAAGACTATGGGTTAATGTGTCTCATGATTCAGCCCCTGTTTTAGATGTATGCGTATATGCGGGAAACACGTGTCTTCGAGAGCATTATATGTATAAATCTCACATTATTAGTTAACTCTTTATTCGAATTCTTCTCACTTAGAGTAATCGTATTCTTTTGTGATCTTTATTTAACTAATTTTAAATTATTAAATATCTACATATTAGATTAGCGTATATTCTTCTTATTCTATTCACACCTACATTTATTTTAATTCTCTTAATTATCTTTATTCTTTCTACGTTATAACTATCGTTATTAGACGCTTTAAGATATTTAAGAAGATTTTTAAGAAGATTCTTAATAGGCTTAGAGCGCCTATAAAGATTATTATATCTTCTCCCCCTTCTCGCTTCGCTCGATCTCGTAGAAAAAAGCCTATAATATCGGAGATATTCTTCTTAGAGACTCTTAGTTTAAGCGTAATTAAGAAAATTAATATTAAGGTCTTTAATTATCGCGATCAAGTTTTAAAGTTAAAAGAACGTCTCATTAAGTACGAATATAATCGCTATAAGTAATATCGAATATATAAGTCACGCTCTCGCCGCCGTCACCGCTATTATTAATATAATTCGTTCGAGTTTAGTAATAATTTAGAGAAAGACAATAATTCTAGAGTCTCTTTTATATATATTAAAGATACGCGTCTCTTTCTTAATCTTTATAAACGCTATCGCGTCGTCGATATTAAGTATTTCAAGTAAATCTTTTTTGAGACGTTTAAATTCGAAAACCTTACTAAGCTAGATTGAGAATACGTTAATCGCGTCGATATAAACGATGCTTATAAAGCAAATGAGATAATATTTCTATTATAGTATTTCGAGGTATATAATTAGGTTATATATTACTTTATATATCTTATAGTAATTATTCGCCTATAAAAAATATTATTAGATTATCGTTTTCGTCTAACCGAGTTATTAGTCTTATATAAATTTAACTTTATTTAAGAATATTATTATACGTTTATAAACGCACGTATCTTAAATAATTAAAATAATTTTATAATCTAGATTATCGAGAATAGACGTTATAGCAATCTTCTATTACGTAAAATAATCGCCCCTATCGATATTAAATAGAACTTAAATTCTATTCTTAAATTCTTCGCTATATATCGAAATTTTAATAAGAAACGATATTAACGCGAGTATTACTAATATATTTATATCTATTTTAATTATTAATTAAATCACCTAGTAAATATATATTATAAGATTAAAACCGGGACCTTAAGCATTAATCTCACCTCGCTTAATAATCGAATCTCGAAGTCTAAATAACTCTTAACGTATTCGTAGATATCTATATTACTACTACATATAGTAGAAGAATTCTTATACGCGCTATACGATTTATTAGACTTAGATCTAGTTAATTAAGATTCGCTACGAGTAAAAAATTAAGATCGTTAATTAAAGAATTATTTAGACCTTATATTCGCAAAAACTCTTTCGACTATTCTTCGAAAGAAAGCAAAAATCGAATATCGAGGTTAAATTCTACGCTATCGCAATTACAATTATTAATTAATTCTCGTACTACCTAATATACTAATAACGAACCTTTAAAAATAGCTTTAGTATAATTATCTAGTCGAGATTAACTTCTAGATAAAGTAATACTTCGTCTACTCGTCGTTAAGACTAATTTCGAAGCATAATAATAATTAAAAACGTATTCATAATCTCTTATTTTTATACGAGATCTTAATTAATAATAATATACCCTAGAACTAAGAAGCTCTAAAGTACGCTATATACGATAACGTAGTAATCGCATTACTATAATAAGGCTTTAAGACTTAGTTCGTTAAAAGAGACCTAAAAGATATCTTTAAATATATATCGATCGCAACGTTAAATTAATAATTATTAGAATTTCACTATAACGATCGCTATTAAATAGAATAATATCTATTCTTCGGTCTGCGTACGTTATTATTCATATTTAATCTATTCGCAAAGACCCTCAACTAAATCTTAATAATAATTCTTCTTTGAATTATAATGCTTTACTATCTAAACGATTTCTTCGCTATTCTAGTATCAATCGACGATACGATCGTATACGATTAATAATTCGATCTCATATATAAAGAATTAGACTTCAAAATCAACTATATCAAGAATATCATAGATATTATAGTCGATTTTCTAGGAATTAAGTTCGATAGTATTCTAATGTAGACTAGACTTCTCTTCGATAAGCTTATCTAAGCGAGAAACACGATTAAAAACCTTCTAAATCGGGCGATAATCTTATATCGCGAGCTCGAGTTAATAATCGATTTCTTATTATTTGCTATTAAGATCGTGATCTTAGAAAAAGCGTTCTTAAGGCGACTTTTTAATACTATTCGAAGACTAATAGCACTTATTAAAATCATATCGTATATAAAGATCGATCTACTATAATAAGAGATCTTTCTAAAAGACTAAAATAATCTTAGATTAATTCGTCACGTTATTAGTTAATTAATATAATATATTTAAATCGATATATTAGAAATCTTTAATATAAGAGACTATATTCTAAAGTATCTAGACCTCTTGCAATCGATTTAGAAGGCTTTTAATATTTCGATAATTATACGTTATTATTAGAAAAACATTTAGTTTAAAGAAATAAAGACTATATATCACGCTATTCGACTATAATTACAAAGGCTTTAGAAATTACGATTAATGCTATATTGCGATAACGACGTATACGTTTATAATCTTAGAAAGTTCTTTATTCGCGAATTAATTATAACTCTATTACAAGATATAATAATGCTACTAGTAAAATACGATATCTATTTAATTTTAATATAAATCTTAATTAAGATTAATAAGCTAGTAGATAATTTATTACGCTTTCG
>JANQBS010000518.1:0-17080 GCA_033085395.1 Xanthoparmelia taractica | reverse complement strand
ATACCTTTCGGTATGGTATTCGAAAAACTAGTCCCATACCATCAAATATACCACACCTTTCCGACCCGTAATTATATCTAATTATATACTATATTACTTGATAATTAGACGTAATACTTCTTAATTATTATAGAAACTTTTAACTTATAATTCTTATTATTTATATATACTTCTATTTACTATTTAATCTCGAAGTTAAATAGTCTTAAATAGAAGACGTTAGATTAATTAAGAAGAAAGAGTACGTTTAGCTATTAGCTAGTAAATATCGACTTTAATACTCTCGCTTATTCTATAGTAACTAGATCTACTTATTATAATAAATATAATCTATAGACGTAACGTATACTTATATAAATCGTAGAAAGTATATATAAGTTCTATTAACTAGTTAAGAGTAGTTAGAGTAGAAGCGCTAAAAATGTTAAATAATTTATAGTTAAATAAATATAACTATAGCTATCTTATATTAAAATCTCGCTCTAAATACGATAGTTATAAGATATTTAATAAATCGCTAATAGAATTAGATAAATAATTTTAATAAGACGATTTTTAATCTTCGAACTCGCGAAGTTTAAAGTTATCTAGATAACGTAGTTAGCGTATAAATCGCGTAATATCTTTCTAAGCTTATTAACGTTTAATATTTCTTTAATTATTATATTTATAATAGTTAACTAGACTTTACGAAGATACTTTTTAATAATATTAGAGCTAAATTTCTACTTTAATAATTAAGATATCTAGCTCGAAAAGATATAATAGAGCGAGTTAATAAAGTAAGACTCTTATAGATTAATAATATATTAAAGAACGTAATTATTAAAAGAATCTTAAATAAGATAAAAGACGCTATTCGTAATTTAGTTAATAAGCTTAACTTTTTAATAATCGATAGCGTAGTCTATATAACGCTATAGTATATAATAATTATAACGATAAGTTTTAATAGATATATAATTAGTACTAATGATATTACGTTTATTTAATATCTTTATAAAGTTATTAAAATATCTCTAAGAATTATTATT
Source organism: Xanthoparmelia taractica (assembly GCA_033085395.1). Lineage (NCBI taxonomy): Eukaryota > Fungi > Ascomycota > Lecanoromycetes > Lecanorales > Parmeliaceae > Xanthoparmelia > Xanthoparmelia taractica. The sequence goes on along the minus strand of JANQBS010000518.1, from coordinate 16,046 downwards.
ATATCTCGCGAGAATAATACTATTTATCTTTTTAAAGATAAAGTTAAAAATATCGAAGTTTAAAGACTTAAACTTCTTAAGAATTATTTAAATATCTTTAACGTTAATTTTATTCTTAATTATAATATAGATTTTATTATAAATTTACTTTTACGTTTTAATTCTCTTAATAATAATAATATCACCGCTAATAATAATTAAGATTATAAAAATTTTAGCGATGTATTATTAGATATTTAAGAGCTTTAATTTATTCTTAAATTATTATCTTTATATTTAATAATTAAAGATATTTTTAAGCTTATTAATATTATCGAGATAATTTAAAAAGCTCGAGATTTTAATTTCTTTATTTAATATAATTAGAGCTTAGAATTCTTAAAGTTAATAATATCAATAAGATAGACTTCGCTCGAAAATCGAAGAGATTTTTCATTAAAAATTAACTTTAATAATACTTTAGAGATAGATTATTTTAAAGTAGAAATCGAATTAACGAGAATAATTAATATATACTCGCTATTAATATCGTTATTTAATAAACTTATAAATAACTTAAATATATAAAGAAAATCTCTTTTAACTTTAAGATTAATTAATATAAATAAAATTATTATTATTAAAAAGCGAAGAAATTGATTAATATAGCGTAATTAATAGCGCTTTATTAAGATAACTCTCTTATAGAACGTAAGAGTTTCGATCTTAAAATAAATAATATAAACGAATAATAAAAAAAGAAGTTATTAATCTTTATAGATCTTAAAGACTCTTTTTTATCTAGATTATATTAATTATTTTAATTATTTCAATCTTTATTATTTCAATTTTCTTAATTAGAGAATTATAATATATATTTTAATTATTTATTTTTAACTTTCGCTTAATTATATTTCTTTTAATCGAGAGATCGCTTATTTATATTAGAGACTTTCTTACTCTTATAATAGCGAGATTTAATCTATTTATCTTTGACTTTAATTCTTAATAAAGATTAAAGAGATTAAGCATCTTCGCTTTAAAACTTATTTATTTTTATTTTAATCTCTATTAACGAAAGCTAAAATAATAATTAAACTCGTTTATTTTATTTCTCTTAATTCGTTTAGATTTAATCTTCGTCTATAATAATTAAAATAATTAATTTCTCGTTATTATTACGAATATTATATAATTAATTTTAGACTTTAAAGTCTATATACTCGTTATCTAATTTAATATTTCAATATAATAAATAAAGACGTATTTCTCTTTATCTAGCGTATTCTACGTAGGGAAACTAATAATATTTCAAGAACTCTAGCGAGCATATGATTTTAATTAATCGCGTAGCGAGATTTGATATTATCGGTCTTAAGACGTGAAGTCGTATGAAAGCGCTAAGCGATAAATCTTTGTTTTCGAATTAATAGCGAATTATAATTATTTAAACTTTAATTGATTATTTTAAAATAAAAAATACTTATAATAAAGAGATTATTAAATAATCGCTATAGCGATACTTAGTATCGCGATAAGTATTAAAGAGTTATGGTAATAGTAATAAATTATAATATAATTAAATTATTATCGAGTATAGCTTGAGCTTATAATCTATTAAAATATAGAGTAGAATACGTAGTAGTTATATTAATTAAAGAGTACTAGCTAGAATAGCGAGATTATAAGACACGTCTTAGCGTGTCACGTGACTCGAATTTCAATAAAATTATCTATAGCTTTAAGTCTAATTAGTCTTTAGATCTTATTATTACTATCTCTCTATTAGAATTAAAGTCTTCTATAATACGTATTAATACTATAGATATCTTAGTCTTTATTGTATAAGTACTAAGTATTACTATAATTATAATTATACGTCGCTTTTCTTTAAAAAAGAAGATTAAATATTATTACGTTTTTATAAAGTTTATAATATTTTCGCTAATATTATTATTACTAAGAAGCTTAGATAATAATATGTTAAATTATTTAAGATATTATAAAAAATCGATCGTTTAGCGTATAAGCTTAATATATTAGCGTATTAGCGTATCTATTCTATCGCTACTATTACTATATTAAAATCTATATCTACTAAACTCGATCTCTTTAAGAGATCTATTTCAGATTAATATATTAAAGACGATATTAATATTTATAAATTACAGAAAGTAGAGCGTATAGTAAATAAGAAGAGCGATCGCTATCTATTATACTAGAAAATAAAGTCTCGAGTATAATTAATAGCGTACTAAGATGTAATTAGAGAATACTATTAATCTTATTAAGAATTATAAGAATTAGCGTCGACTTATTAAAAACGAAGAGATATAGCGCTTAGAATTATATTAACGCTAGCTACTTACGAAAAACTATAAATATTAAAGCTAGAATCTTATTACTACTAAAGTATTACTCGTTAGAGACTTTCTATATATCTCTATATATAGTTAATAAGGCGTCTAGCTTTCTTCTATTTATAGTATACTATTATAGAAGAAATATAAAAGTCTTTTATAGTTGATTTATTACTTTCTATCTATAGAGAGATATTAGAGAAATTAAACTATTCTTATATTAGCGTCTTCGTATATCTATTTTAATTTTTACTATATATTTTATATATAATAAATAACTTTACTAAATACTTAGAAAGCGTGATCGAGAAGATTGAAGAGACTAAATTAAATATATTTTAGTTTTTTAATAGATCTTTAATCAACGGCTCTTAAAATTCTATAGACTTTTTAACTATTAATTCTAAATCTATTATTCTATAATAGTATAGTAATAACTTTAATTTTAATATTAATTAATTATTAAATCGATTTAGAAGAAGTTCTTTATTAATATAATTTACTTACTATTACCAAATCTATTGAATAAATAAACTATTAGATTAATAAGATCTTATTAGTCTTTTTTTACTCTTTCTTTATTAAAAAAGTCTACTTTTATCTTCTTTTTTACTACTTTTTATCTATTAGCTAATTATATAATAATATTAACTACTTTAGTAGATAGATAAATATTTAGCCTCGTATTTAATATTTAGAAATTTATCACTATTAATTATAAATATACTTATTTAATATTTAATAATATTAAGAAAGTTTATAAATATCTTATAGCTAATACTCTTAGATCTATTAGGTTAATATCTACTATTAATTCTACTATTAGTCTATTAAGAATAATAACTTATTTCTTAATTTAAGATTATTAGCTATTTAATTAAATTATAAATAAATCTACTTTTTATAAATCTATTCGATATTTTAAAAAGACTACTTAGTCTCTTAGAAACTTACTCTTTAGTTCTTTTTCTATTAAAAATATATCTAATTCGTTATCAACTAATAATAATTCTACTAATAAAAATTCTACTAATATTAATAATAATTTTACTAATAATAATTATAATTCTCTATTAAATAACTCGTCTTGTATATTATCGCTATTAATATTTTATAAGAATTCTATAGCTATTAATATCGTCGATTTAAATAGAAATTTAAGTACTTTTTCTCGTAGATAATTAAGTTAAATTATATTAAAAATAACTAATAATTTTATTTTCAAATAATTATAGAATATAATTAATAATACTATTAATAATATAATTACCTAAGTCGTTACAAATATTATTAATAACTTATAATTATTAACTAGATTGCTATGTGCAAGTACTGGGTGAGTGAGAAGATGCTATATTTCTATGGAGAACTTGGAGAATAAGTACCTGCTGCAGCCTTACGCTATTACCAATATATTCTAGTCTCCCCAACTCCTTCTCCAATAAGAAAGTCGCCTTCGAAAGGCTTCCTTGACGACTTCCTTAGTACGGGTCGGAAAGGTCTGGGATGGTCTGGGATAGGGGGTGTCGATACCATATCATGGTATGGTATGATATTGAGATTATATTATTTGATTTTTATGGGATGGTCTGGAAGACGTGCTAGTATCATGGAATAGTCTGGGAAATTTCTAATATATGTAGGAATATCCTATATTATATGTAGGAATATGAGAAATATACTATATATAGAAGAAGTTACTCTATATAGAATTATGCGAACGTATTCTAGTTATTATTCTAATTATTACTTCACTTTATTATCACGTTATTAAGTATTCTAGTTATTATTCTAGCCATTACTTCACTTTATTATTATTATTATCATTACTTCACTTTATTATCACGTTATCAAGTTAAGCTCGTTATTATATTTAATATCGTGTTATAAAAGATCTTCGTAAATATCTAAGGCTTAATAAGTTATTTTTATTACTATTAATATATTTAATTTATTTAATTATTAGAAGAATTACTAGTACGCTAAGTATAATAGTAATCTATTATCTATTCTACGATAGCAAATTCTTCTCTTCTTTCTTCGCATTATAAAAAGAATTTATAATTATTCTTTATAATTATATATTCTTAGTTATTAAAGTTATACGCTTCGTATAAATAATATAAAGATTTAATAATTTACTTAATCTTAAAGAGTAGAATACGAGGAATCTTAAATATATTCTTTATATAACGTATATTATTTAATTATTCTTATAAGAGCTTCTTAATAAGATTCGCGTTAGTCTAATTAACGAGAACTTTTAAAAAAGCTAATATAATTCGAAGAAATAGAACGCTATTTAAAGATAAGGAAAAGATCTATTAATAACTTTAGCTAAGATATATAAATTCTAGTTATTATTCTAGTTATCACTAATATCTAATATATATAGATTCGTAAGACGAGGATTTATATTAATGCTAGCAGTTAGCGTAAGAAGTATTTCTTATCTTATTCGTTACCTAATATAGAAAATAATCTACATTATAAGATACCCCTATATATATTAGAAATTTCTCAGACTATTTCATGATATTAGTAATTTCCCATTTTATATCTTTATAAGTGATCTGATATAACCCCCTTATAATATCCTCTTATAATATAATATGGTACGGTATGATATGGGATATCCCATTAAATATATTAGACCTTTCCGACCCGTATTTCTTAGACTCGTAATAGATATCAACAAATAGAAGAAAAGTTAACGCTCACGTTAAGATATATTTTAGCGAAGTAGCAAGCGAAGTAGCAGATATCATAGTACATATATTAAGTTAATAACGCAGTTATAGCATATTCACTTCTCCTTACAAAAGGCTTTAATTAATTAAAAAGTCTTCTTCGAACAATCTCTTTCTATCTTAAATATAAACTGCGAAGCTAAAGCTTATAACGGAGTTGATATTAATATTATATTAGATATACGCATCGCTATAACTCGTGAAGTAGACGTAGATATAGAAATAATAATTGCTTAAGTTATTGCTTAAGAACGACGAGATTTAATAAATAGCCATACTTAACGTCTTTCGAAGTCTTTTATAAGCTTCTATACCTTAGATAGATCGTCCAATATATATTAGACGTTATACTTATTTCCCTAGTGCTTTCATTTAACTAAGTATCACACCTTTCCTCTAATAATACGCTTCTTTAATAATCGCTTAATCTTATATTTATTCTTAATCTTAAATATTATAAGAGACGAATTAAAATAACTAGTTTTCTAATACGAATTCGCTAAAGTAGCTAATTCTAGCTAAGCAACTAAAATAATTAAATAAATCTATATTATAGACGATAATTCGAGTCGATAGACGAGAGATTCGATCTTCTTAAGAATCTTATATAATTTAGCTTATTATTAATAAAGCTTTTTATTATTAATCTAGAATATTTCGTATTTATAATATAAGCGTAGATAAGTTATAGTATCTTTAGCTAAGTCGATCGACTTATACTTTTTATTATAATAAATCTTAATTATAGCGTTAGCGAAGGTCAAAGACTCTTCGATCTACTCTCGCTTCTATAATTACAATTAAGAATAATCTTTTAAGAATAGATTAATAAGTACACTTAAGAAGTCGCGTATTTTAAATTTATAGAGTACTTCGTTAGGCGATATATAGATAAACTAACTCTTAAAATTATTAAGTATTTCTTGAAGATATAATAGCACTTACGTTTATATAGATAGATTATTCTCTATTAAGATAAAGAATTATATAGCTATTTTTATAATCTAATTAGTTCGTTCCGATTGCTTATTAATCTATAAATATCATATAATAGATATTAGAATATTAGTATTAAGTCTTCCGAATAAGCTCTTTTAGAACGTTGATATAAACTTAAAATCCCTATCGAATATTATAACTTATAATATACCCTAGTCATATGATATTTATATAGTAAATATCTCGATTACTTATTCGCTAGTATTTTATATAATTTTATTAAGAATTAATAGCACTCTCTTAAGAAATTTATAAATTATAATAAAAAGACTATCGAAATCTTTTATAGACGTAAATAATATTACTATGAAGTTTATAACGACTATATAAAATAATATAATAGATCGATCTATAAGTTGTATACACTTATAAGACTTATAGCGCTTTATCTAATTTAATAAATATAATTACGAAGATTTCTATTAAGATATCGAAGATATATTAAAGTAGCGATTCTATTATAAAAACGATAATAGTTATTATAATATTACTTATCGTAAGCGAGTTCGAATATTTATTTCTTTAAGCTATTAAGAATATAAAGACGTTCTCGATTATTATTAAAGTTAATATAATAAAGCAAGTTATCGCGCTTTTTAAAGCGTAGTCCGAGCTTACGCACTCGATTATTCTTATTCTATAAAGATACTTTATTATCAATAGAAGACTTTCTAATAAGCGCGAATATATTTTTTTATTAATTATTAACTTTATAAACTTCGAGTAAACATACCTTAAAATCTTATAATATCTCTATTAAGGTAATATAATAGCTAAAGTCTTCGATAAGTAGTATATTTAATGCTTCGATAATTATTATAATTAATTTAATAAATAAAGCGACTAATAATTATAAAAGCGCGTCTAATACGATATTAAACTTATCGATATTATACTTAATCGTGAGATTAAATTTTGATAAGTACTATAAAACATGAATTAAGCGTAAGTTAAGCTTATTAATTAATAATAATATTATATTAATTTGCTTAAAGATTAATATCGTCGCTGAGTGATTAATAAAGATAATTATAAAGGGCTTTTTAATAGACTCGATAATATATCGAATCTTTTTAATAATTCAGATAAGATCGACTATCTTTAACTCTATCGATTAATAATTCTTTTTTACTTAATTTAATATTTTACTAAGAAATATAATAAATTAAATCGGTATTCTAAGAAAGATTTTAATAAGCTTTTCTTTTACGTAATAGATTATCGTCGTAAAGTTATATATTTTAAAGATATCTAGATCGATTAATATTTATCTCTTCGTATCGAAATATATTAAGAAGATTAGATTAACGAAAGCACTCTTAACGTTATTAAAAGTCTTTGTCACGGTTTTTCTATATGCCAAAGACATTTCGGAAGATCGGGGAAGGAACGGGGAGGCTAGGCCAAATTTGTATTAGTTTCCCAGCAGATCTCCGCCACTGCGGCCCTTAGAATTCAATAGCTTTATAATTATCAATCTCAGATCTTTTTCCATAATAATATAATAGCAACGCTTGATTTCGATATTAACTAACTGTCGAATCGTTTAGAAGAAGTCCTTCATTAATATAGCTCACTTATCGTTATCGAATTCATTAAATAAGTGAGCTATTAGATTAGTAAGATCTTATTAGCTTTTCTTTACTCTTTGTCTATTAAAAACCTTCTTTATTTTTATTAATCAGCCTTATAAACCAACGCTAACTACTTCAGTAGATAGACAAGTACTCAGCCTTGCATTTAATATTTAGAAATTTATTATCACTAATCACAAATACGCTAATTTAATATCTAACGATATCAAGGAGGTTTATAAACATCTCATATTCAATACTCTCAAACCTATTAGATTAATATCTATTATTAATTTTGCTGCTAATCTATTAAGGACGACTACTTATTTCTTAATTCAAGATCGTTAGTCATCTAATTGAGTCGTTAATAAATCTACTTTTCGTAAATCTATCCAGCGTTTTAAGCAAGCCACTTAGCCTCTTAAGAACTTGCTCTTTAATCCTTATTCTACTAAAAATACACCTAATCGATTATTAATTAACAATAATCCTACTAATATTGGTGACGACAATCCTACTAACAATCCTGTTAATAATCCTGCTAATGTTGGTGACGACAATCCTGCTAACAATCCTGCCAATAATCCTACTGGTGTTGGTGACGACAATCCTACTAACAATCCTGCTAATAATCCTACTGATATTGGTGACAATTCTTCTAGCAATAATCGTGATTCTCTATTAGATAATTCGTCTTCTATATTACCGCCGCTAATAATTCGTAAGGAATCAACGGCTACGGACACTATTATCGGTGATTCGAATTCTTCTTATCGTAGGCAATTAAGTCAAACTATATCTAAAATAACTATCAACTTTACAGCCTAACAACTACAAGATATAATCAACAATTCTATTAACTTTATCGTTACGAATGTCATTAATAACTTATAATTATCTACTGAATTTAGAAAAGAATAAGGCTCGCTAGGAGAGCTAGGAGAACTCGAACCTATAGTAAAAGCCGTAGAAGCATCGAGTTCTAATAGTAAATGAAATACTATAGAATTGGGCTATTTCGATTCTTTTTTAAAAAAGTCTTACGAAGAGAATGAGATTATAATTATAAAAAAGAATATCTATTACCGTAGTGTGATTCTATTTATTAAAAGAATTCATGATTTAGCAGCTATAAAAGAAGAAGCTATAATTCGTATTAATATAAATACTTATTTTCGTGATTTTATACTTGCTTAATATATCTTAGAGCTATTAAATCTAGAGCGAAGAGATCTTCGAGTAGAAGATAATAAAGTGAAAGAATAATGTAGAGCTCTCTCTGCAAGATTCAAGAAATTGCTAGACGTGACACTCTCGAATCTAACTATAGAAAAGTACACACTAACAGATACTCGAGCGCGCCGTGAGTCTGCTAGCTATATGTAAGCAATCGTTAGGCATACAAAATTAGCTAATATTAATAACATTCAAAATCAGTTGATATTTGCTTATTAAGGAATCGTACCAGAGCTACGAGTCTTTATCGACTCATCAAGTTTAGCTACTATTATTACAAGTTTTATTCAAATGCTTAATATGAAGAAAGTAATCTAATTTAAGCTATATACTCGCTAATAGCAATATTAAACTTTCGCTTAAAGATCTCAAAATCAGCATCAAAATTAATAAAATTAACGTGAGAATACTTATCGAAATGCACTAAGGAATATATTTCAATAAGGCCTTTCTTTAGCTTTCAATCTAATTCGTTAAGATTAATAGAATTAATTTAATCTTATTTCTCAGCTATTTAATTAACAGCAGTAGTAATACGAATAGTTATATCGCCAGTAGCAATTATTTCGACCTTCTAACTTCTTTAATCAAAGTGTTTACCGCCCTTAACAATACGGCTATTAATTAAATCCTCGTTACAATTTATAGTAAGATACGAATTAAAGGAATTTCGTGTAAGTTGAAGGATAGCAAAACACGTTAGATTTAACGAATCGATTATTATAAACGAATTAATTCGCAGATCGAAAATTCGAAAGCCAAAACAATATCGGAAATTGTTAATAATTTTAGTAGAATTTTAGATCTAAGGCTGCTACTTATTAAGTAGAAGCGACTAAAAATAAGCAAGAAAATCCTAATTAAGCGAAAGAAAATACGCTTTAATAGAATATTAAAATTAATAACTATTAGGGATAGAAGTAGTTAAATTATAATTTTAATGAGTTGAATAATTAATATTATAATAATTCTTTTATCGAATTTATGGGCATTTAAACGTACTATAGAAATTGTAATTTAACTTTCTCTTTTAAGTCGAAATTATATAAGCACTTATAAGACGAATATTCTTCTAAATTATTACTTTCTATTAAAGTATTAATAAATATATAAACAAATATCAATGCTTTTACTATAAAAATTATTTAATTAGACTTTAAGAATAGAGCTAGATTAGATACTAATTTTAGCTTTCGTGACTGAAATTACGCTTATATTTCACTATAATTTATATTAAATGCAGCTAAGAATAAGAAAGAATATACTAATTTAGAGATTAATATAATCTTAGTCGATAAGCAATAACTTTTATCTCTTCTATTTAATGTGGAAATTAAGAAGATATTATCTTATCTGCGTGTTAAAGGGCTTAATTCTACAATGCATAATATCGATAAATCTATACTTATTTTAATATATCTCTTAGGTCTTAAAAAGAATAGTAATAAGATTCTTACTTATATAGTGAGAGAAATTTATTTAATTAATGATTTAAAAGCAAACCTATTAATAAGAAATAACATTATAAGATCGAAGAAAATTATGCTTGATATAAGCAAAAACGAAGCACGTGTTAATAGTTATAATATTATTATTAAGATTATAACTCACAATGTCGATTAGTATACAAAACAATCAATTCGAGCATAGAAAGCACTTACTATTATATCGAGAGCTTAGCAAATTCTATCTATTATTATATCTAAGAATCTATCTAATAGAGACTTTATTTTCGAATCTATAAAGTAGTATAATCTAATTATATATACATATATGATTAATATTAATATTGCTAGTGTGATAGTTAAAAATAAGATTAATTATACTATGCAAATTTCTAAAAAACTATATTTAAGAATACTATAGGAAGTCGATTACGAAAACGTCTTCTTTATTAGTGTAGAAATGCCTTCGAAATTAACGAATTAGGTAAAGAAAGCAGTCACTTTTGCGGCTATAACGCTAATAAGTCTAGCTAATAGTTTTGCGTCTTTAGTTAATTATACTAAGAATAAAATTCTTAACGAGATCTTAATTAATTCTAAAAGTACGGGCCGGAAAGATCTGATATATTTAATGAGATATCTCATACCATATCATATTATATCATACCATGGGAGGGTATTATGGGGGGGTTATATTAGACCACTTATAAAGATATGAGATGGGAAATTACTGGTATTATGGAATAATCTAAGAAATTTCTAATATATGTAGGGATATTTCATAATATAGATTATTTCTTATATTAGGTAGCGAATAAAATAAGAAAATTCTAGATTAATATATAAGTTAGGGCGAAATTAGCTTAAGTAATTATTAAACTTCGGTACTTAATAAGTAATATTAAGATAAACTTTCTTCTAATTTAATCTCGCTAAGTAAATATAATTATTCTAATAAATAATAACTAAAATAATAACTATAATATATTATTTTCTTAAATTATAATCTACGTAAGATCGTTAAGTCGATCTCTTTTTTAATTACTTATAGAACGATTTTAAGTTATCTCTCTTACTCTTTTCGTAGATCTTTAATCTATAGAGATTAATCTTTTATTATTTTACGTTCGCTTCTCTCCTCTTAATTAAAAAATAATTAATAAATAGAATTTTAATAAAAAGAAATTAATTTCTTACTTAAGTTAATCTAGAGAGCACTTTATTATTATTACTAATATAATTAACATTAGAAATCTCTTTTATCTAATAATTTCGAATTTTTTAATTAGTCTATCTAGCTTTAAGTAATATATCAAGATCTCTCTTTAAGTTTAATATATCTTATTTATAGCTATTCTATTAATATTCTATATAGGAAATTATTATTAAGACTCGAAATATTAAAGGCGAATAGCTTTTTTGATTATTATATAATCGCTTAGCCTATAAGAAATATCGCTTATAAGCTATAGCTTTATTAAATACGGCTAAGATATCTTTAATCACACGTGTTATTATTAAAATCTAAGACTTTAAGCTTTTTTATTAATTAAGAATTAATAGATTCTTAAGATAAGTAAAAGATACTTAATTAAGATTAGAAATTTAAGTTATAGTTAAAAATTAAAATAATAAATAAAATATTAATCTTCTCTTTTATATCACTAAAATTAATTATTATTTAATATTTTTATCGCTTTTTCGATTTTATTAATAATATTATTAAGCGACTTTACGCGATTTCTTACTCGTTTAATTCTCTATATTTAATTATTAATATTAAAATATTAATAATTTCGATACGTTTATTCGAGCGTATTTTAATATATCTCTACTTAGAGTATTTAATTAGGCTTAACTTTTTAATTCGATTCTTTTAATATCATATTCCCGTGACTTAAACGTAAAAATATTATCTATTTGTAAAAATATTTTATACTTAATCAGATCTCGCTATAGTAGATAATTAACTTCTTACGAGTCGTCCTTAAAGTCTCGCGAAGTTCGACTTTTCACGAAACTCGCTTACGTCTTAGCTTTCAAATCTTCTTCTTAATATAATTAAATAATCTATTATAAATATTAAATATATAATAAATTATTAATTCTTTATTTTTATTTATTAGCTTTATAAAAGTATAAAAGAGTCTAATTAATTTAATTAGATATTTGACTTACAATTATTTATTCGCGCTAAGTCTAAGAAAGTCGTCTAATTTCTTCTTAAAAAAGCGATTAATATCGCTACGAAGTAGATAAGATCGTATTAACATATAATAGATTAAGTCTTAACGAACTTTAATATTCTAAAATAATTTAAGTGCGCGTTTTTATTAATATAGCTTTTTATCGATAAATAAATAATATTAATTAATTAAGTTATAAGTATTATTAAGTCGTATAAATTAAAGCTTAAAGAAATACTTCTTGCGCTAACTACTAGCATTAATATAGATTCTCGTCTTACGAATCTATATATATTAGATACAAGTGTATACCCATGAATTAAATTCATGAACACGTGTGGGATTATTGCTTGATTTAAAGGAGAAGACGGGGATTTCAGCCCCCTTATCGCTTATTAAGACTCTAATTCCCAGTCTTCTTTCTCGGTTTTTTTATAATCTATTAAGCATATATTTAATAATTCTTTCAATAATTAGACTCTACTTGCTAGCTATGCGATAATCGCTTACTCTTATTACTATAAAATCGCTGACTAATTATCGCTTAATCGACTATATATCTTATTTGCTTTATAGTTTATTTCTATATTTCTAATAGATCTTCGATCTTATAAACTCTAATCTTAAAGAAGAATTTATTTAATAATCTTATTCTTAATATATCTCGTTAATAAGACTAATTACTTTCTTAATAGATCGTCTAAGATTATAATAAATAGTTCGATCTTATTAATAACTCGACTTAAGATTATATATAATTAATTATAAACGAAGATCTTATAATAAAGATATAGATTAATGTGCTATAAGAACTAACTTTAAGATTTATTAATAATTATATTAAAGATTCAACGAATTAAGTATTAAATTCGTCGAAAGAGAGTATATAATTCGTGCGAATTCGACGAAGTGAGTGAGATATAAGATATAAAATATCGTTTATCGTTATACTTATTCTTTAGAATACGGCAATTAAGCGTCTTAAACTTAATATACTAAATTTATAGACGCGTTTTATTGTATAGATCTATGGGCTGCTTTAGATTTCTTAGTAATATTACTACGTAGCTCTTTTTTAGCTTTAGATAATAAAATAATAGCGAGGCGAGTTCGAAAGCGTTTATTAGATAAGAGAAAGTTATTCTTCTTATTAACGACTTAATCTCGATTATTATATATTATTTAAGATTTAGAGAATCTATTAAGAACTTAATAATTAAATCGAGCGATATTCTTGATAAGAGTGTAAAGAATAGCTCTAAATATATAGAAATTAGCTATTCGATAAGTTTTAAGATTACTATAAATAGCGTTAATTAGATTACTAATTATATTATTAAATAATTAATTAGTTAATTAATCGACTAAGTAAGATCTTCTTAAGCTTATTAAGATATTATTATTTATATTTAATAAATTGCGAGCGAATTTCTTTATATTAGTTCGATCTTAATTAATTAGATTAAGATTACGTAGTCTTATATTAATAGTAAGTTTAAGAACTCGAATATAACTTTAAAGATAGAAGATTTTTAGTGTAGCTCGAGCGATGCGATTTAACTTAATATTTATAATAATTGAAAGAATTTAACGAAAGTCGTCGTAGAAGTAAATAACTATTTCGTCGAATAAATAAGTATTCTTTCGAACGTCTTAAAGCATACGATCGACGATCTTAATATCGTAGCGATTCTATATAGACATCTCACCTAATAGAACGTCTTTAAAGATCTCTTCTTTATCTCTTTAAGAAATATCTTCTTAAAATATATTTTATTAAAGTTTTACGCTTTATTCTTTAAATAAGACTTAAGAGAATATAAAATTAATTTATAAAGAGATTATAGACGAAGACGATAACGCTAAGTTCGTTCGAGATCTCTTTTAAAGTCTTTCAGCGTATTTAAAAGTAAAATAACTAATCGTTTATCTTTATTATCGGCGAAGAAGAATTTATCTAAAAATAATCTAAATATATTAGCAAAGACTTGAAAAAGCGACTAAAAGAACTTATCTAAGGCGTTTAATAACGTTAAGACGAAAAATATTAATAACGAATATATTTATAATATATATATAGAATTAAGCGATTAAAAGAATAATAGAAAAAGAGATAAAAGAAATATTAATATTGCTAAGTTAATAATATTTCTTTCTAATAATCCGACGCGTAGAATAATTTAAATTCAAATATCTCTTTAGTTCTACAATCGGAATTAATAATAGCTATCTTATTAGAAAGCGCAAGTTTAGCTCTATAATCTAAAAAAATAATCTAAAAATTTTAATAGAATTTAAAGAAAGTATTTAAGATATTAATATTTCGCTAATAAATTTTTAATAAGAACTCTTCGAGAGATCTAGCGAGCTAATTTAGTAAATCTAATTAAAGAACGTAATTAGATCGAATTTAAGGTTTTAGAGCTCGACGCTAGCTTATTCTTTTATATATACTAATATACTAATCTTATTTTCTTTAATTAAAATTTTTTTTTTTTTTCAAGAATTAAATGGAAATCGAACTCAGGACTTTAGTGAGACTACATACAAATTACTACTACAATACACTACACTACAGAAGCTGGGTAATTCGGCACTATTTGAATAGATATCTTAATTTTTCAATGAATATTCTTATAATTTTCTCAATAACTATAAGACCGAATTTAATGATTCTAATCTTATATAAAAGCACAAATTAGACTCTATAAGATAAAAAAAGAATACTTAAAATTTAATAGAAATTAATCAAGTTATTTAGAAAATAAATGTTTGTTTGATAATTTTCAATGATTGCGGGCGCTAATTAGTTTAGCCGAGCAGTCCCGAACGGGTGTCTTAAGTATGTTGAATAACTTAATTCAAGATATCTCTATAACTATAAGACCAAAATTAATAATTACTACGTTATTTGAAAGCGAAAGTCAAGCTTCACAATTTAAAAAATTAATTAGAAAAATTCAATAGATATGAACGAAGTTATTCAAGTTCTAACTAATTCGCTAACAAATTTTAATGGTTGCGGACGCTAATTTCTTTACCCGAGCTATCTAACTAAAAAGCGTAATTAGATCGAATTTATAATTAACTCCACATACAAATTCAAGGTTTTTAAGCTCAACGCTAGCTTATTCTTTTATATATACTAATTAGTAATAACTAGAATAATAATTAGAATTTATATATCTTAGCTAAAGTTATTAATAGATCTTTTTCTTATCTTTAAATAGTGTTTTATTTCTTCGAATTATATTAGCTTTTCTAAAAGTTCTTATTAATTAGACTAACGCGAATCTTATCAAGAAGCTCTTATAAGAATAATTAAATAATATACGCTATATAGAGAATATATTTAAGATTCTCTATATTCTACTCTCTAAGATTAAATAAATTATTAAACTCGCTCTATAGAAGAATCTTAATTAAATCACGAAAGAGTGTATTATTATTAATCGCATTATCGATTATTAAAGTTATAATTCGCGTCTTAAATATATACTTCTTAAGAATCGATTAT
>JANQBS010000517.1:0-17113 GCA_033085395.1 Xanthoparmelia taractica | reverse complement strand
GAAGATATTAATCTTTATATTATTTATACGAAGCGTATAACTATAATAACTAAGAATATATAACTATAAAGAATAATTGTAAATTCTTTTTATAATGCGAAGAGAGAAGAGAGAAATTTATTATCGTAGAATAAATAGTAAATTACTATTATAATTAGCGTGCTAGTAATTCTTTTAATAATTAAATAAATTAAATATATTAATAGAAATAGAAATAACTCGCCAAGCCCTAGATAATTACGAAGACCTTTCGTAATACGATATTAAATGCGATAGCGAGCTTAGCTTAATAACGTGATAGTAAAGTAAAGTAATGATAATAGCGATAATGAAGTAAAGTAATGACTAGAATAATGACTAGAATACTCAATAACGTGATAGTGAAGTGAAGTGATAATGATAGTAATAATAAAGTGAAGTAATAACTAGAATAATAACTAGAATGCTTAATAACGTGATAATAAAGTAAAGTAATAATGATACCGATAATGAAGTGAAGTGATAACTAGAATAATAACTAGAAAGCTTAATAACGTGATAATGAAGTGGAGTGATAGCTAGAATAATAACTAGAATACGTTCACATGATTCTATATAGAGTAACTTCTTCTATATATAGTATATTTCCTATACCCCTGCATATAACATGGGATATCCCTATATATACCAGAAATTTCCTAGATTATTCCATAATATCAGCACGTCTCCCAGATTATTTCATAAAAATCAAATAATCTAATCTCAATATTATATCATATCATGGTATAATATCGACACCTTATATCCCAGACTATTTCAGACCTTTTCGACCCGTACTTAGAATTACTATTTAGAAAGCTAATTAGATAAAAAGAAATATATAATATTAAAAGTATTATATTAACGTCTTGATATTATTAAGTCTCGAAAGATCTTCTTAACTACGTATCTTAATTATAATAATTAGACTCTAATACTATATATCTCGTTTATAATTTTATCGACGATAATTTAAGAATTAATAATTTTTAGATACTAGCGAAAAAAAAGAGATATTTAGACTCTTACTATAATTAATCCTAATACTCGTTTAAGAGATTATTTATTTATTCTCGACGTTGCTACTAAGATAGATAACTATAAGATACTAGATCCGTACGAGAAATCGAATTAATACTACGTCGATTACTATATCTATCTTTAGTAGGTTACTAAAAGGGAGATAGTTAGTCAATAGTAATAGAATAATCTTATTACGAATGAAGCCTAGTATAAACAGATTATCATACCTGCTTTTAGGCAATTTAGAGGGGAAGGGCTGCCTAAGTCCCGTGGTGATACGGCGTTTGACTTGTTGACTCGAGTAATGCCGCGAACATTGTAGTGCTTGGATAGTTCGGGGTCATTGATGACATATTCGACCACCGCGCCGCCCTGCTGGCCGGTGGCACCGAAGACAGTGAGAAGCTTGGACATGGTATTGGTTGGGATGCGTGATGCTGGACGGTGACTTGAGTATCGATCAAAAGATAGGGGCAAGCGGTCAAAGCTAGATGATAGATGGGATTATCTGATGCTCGCTGGTTGAATTCGAGTATGAAGACATCTTTCTAAGCGCTTCCTATATACATGAGAAAGGGATAGGAGCTAGGTATGTTCGGACTCAACTTGCCATGGCGCTTACTGAACGAGGCGAGAATGCCAAGACCTTAATGCCTTCGGATTTCAAATCTCAGACACGCTAACCGAGCAGAGCAACTATGCCAAGACCTAAAATCCGATTTACCCCATCAAGCTAAAACGCCAAGCTGAATGACCTTAAGGTAGCCTTCCCTCATGTGGGAGAAAAGTATCACTATCTCTTTTCTTTTCGGACGAGCGACTTATCAGTCATAACCCGTATAGTCCTAGTGGCCTAAGTGTCTAGGTGTGGTACAAGACTTGAGACACAGCGAAAACCTCCTTTCGCCTGATATTGACTTAAGAATAATAAACCGTTGCAATTCCATTTTATGGTCACGGGGAAGGTTGTTACCGATGCTCTATGGTATCCCCCACACATCGACAAATTAAGATTTACATGAAGCACCTTGTGATCTGCCCCCAACAAAATGTCAGGAACCACTAGACTACACTTAAAGACTGTGACAGTACCAGGCACCTTGTCACAAGAACGAGTCCTGAAATTGGCAAAAGAGCGAATCCGCGCTCAGCATCTTACACGAATTCAAAGTTTAATTTGATTTTGTTCTCAGATAGACACAGTATCATGAGTCTTAAAAGCGTTTGGCAAGATCTGCATCCCATTTTCGGCAAACTTCATAGACTGTGTGAACATTCAATATGGCTGCGGAAGGTTCAATCGGTATCGACCACTCCATTGATTGTAACTTTATGAACGCTTTCCACTCTTGGAAAAGCGTTCGAGACGTGCAAGACGTGCAGGCTGCTTGTGTATGGATTTAGGTCCATTACAAATCCCTTGAGGTCTATGAGCTTCGTGATCCAATGAACACCTCTCACGGTCATCTGAACTTACGCCGTACATTCCTGGGATGGGGACCCACAAAGAGGGTATTTCCATCTCCATCTCGGTCATTATGCACAGTTGAGGAAGGCGAACGGCATGTCTTTCAATCTGCGGAATGTGTAAGTAGGTAGGCAACCTATCATAGGAGGACTTACCAAAGGGCCTGCCAGATGCATCATCAAACCGTGGACATGCGTTTCCAGTTGCCCCAAATGGCTAGCAGGGATGTGGTGGTGTATAGATGGCTCGAGGATTGGAATGAGCCTATCATAGCGGCGATCTCTGGCAATATCTTTAGCCGTAACGAAGCCTTCCCTGCTGCTGGATTTGAGAGTCCCTTCAAGAATTAGCGACATCAGGCTAGCAGGACCGTAGAAAAACGACAGATAACGTACTCCATGCGCCATAGTCTACCAGCATCTGTACAAAATCGGGATCGGCATTGTTAAACGCTGCCTGGTGTAATACCGTGAATCCGCTGGCATTTGCAGCTTCTTCGCGGGTATCTGTGCAGTTGTCAATAGACAAAATAAAAATAGTAAACCGGCACATTTCGCTACTCTACACAACAATCTCGCGTACCGTACAGTCTAGGCACGTTGCACCAATTTGCCCTCTGCCAGTCGTACTCTTGATCCAGAATGGTCCGAACATCGTCCCAAGCCGTTCCTCCATAGCTGGCTCTCGAGAATTTTTCGCGGCGTATTGTATAGAACTTTGGGAAAGATGTTCGGAGCACGGAGCCAATCCAGGAGGGCCGCGGTACAGACCAGGATTGTGAGATGCTGGGATTGAAGGGCGCGTCAATCTGATCCATACTCAACATCTTCAGCATCTCGCCTGCAAGCCTACGATAGTCTGAGGCATCCGACAGTTCATACTGTTCTGCTAGAGAAGCGCATATTTCATATTTGGTGGCGGCACACATCTGGCCAAATTGTGTGCGTTGGTTTCGATTTTCTCCTGTGTGGTTAGCCAACTCGGTAGCATGGTCTCGGTTTGCGTTGAGCATGACCATCTCAACCACATGCACAACACCATTAGCAGCCTTTTCTTCATACATATTGAGTACCTGGAACAAAGGTCCTCGGAGCAGTATCTCTTGCTCGTCCGGGTATTCTGATGCGTAAGAGATAGGCATTGCGCAGATGGTGCTGACGACACTGTTTGGGTATTTCCGCTGATACTGACCTAGCAGCTTCGGCTCGAGTTCGTGGACATGGATCTTCCAGTGGAGGCGAAACTTTCCACTCTCGGTCTTGTCAAGAAACTGTTGAATTCTTCCTTGATTTGCGCTCGTGGAGATGAATGCGAGGGGCACGCTAAAATTTCGGTTCTGTATTTTCTCCTTCATAAGGCCACGGAATGTGTCCAGCACTCCTTGGTCTACAGACAACCCCCGGTGTACGATCCCCTGAAAATTGTAGTATTTGGAGCATCCAATGTTGGCCAAGCGTAGGTTGTACAAGTCAATGGTCAGCAGCTCGACAAGAGCAACTGCTCCAGCAATCTCGTTTTCGTCGATATGGTGCTTCCGAAAAATCTGATTGATATGCCCAAATATATTCTTGTATCCTTCATTGGTTGTGTACGCTTCGAGCGCGCCGTAATTTTCATCTTTTCGCGAGCTAAGGTCCTGTGGCGAGGCCAGAGAACGCTGCTGGTCTGCCCAGTACCTGTTCTCGTCAAGAACGGTATGCAACATGGACCGCAGATTTCGAGAAAATGTCTTTGACTTCAACGCGCTTTCGACTACATTTACCAGCTTTTGACAGTCTTTTGCGTCATTCCATTGCACTCTGACGGCGTTGATCTTGTTTCTCACGTCGCTGAGACGGTCGGTCTCATTAACGCCTGCATACATTGGCTTCCCTTTCATATCTAGGGGAATCCAATCACTGAGTCTGGCCTTGTTTTGGGCAAAGTCTTGTGCAGCCATTACGGGCGATTTCTTGATACCTGAGATTATTTTAGGAAGATGGGGCCAAGCTGAGGATCAGAGATTCGTGTTTTATTGCGAAATCTACGCTAATCAAAGGTGGTCGCCGAAGTAGGCAGTCAGCCAATTTTACAAAGCCACAATCTTTCAGCTGAGCGCCGCTTTTATCCCCTACTTCGATTCAATTGGAGCTCGCGAGGTAGACTAGTCCAGTTAATGGTCTTGAGAATGGAATGGCTTCATGCACGTCGCGATCACAAGCGCGGGGCCATGAAATACATATAATGCTTCATAATACTTGAAAGCGAATCTGCGTTATTTGAACCAGCACTCACGATGACTTCGACATATAGACAGATGGTATGGAATGCATTGGGAGAAAATCCCGGACTCAGATACCTCGGAGCTTTTTTGGATGACAACCGCATGGGAAACTGGGCTTGCGAGAATAGATCAACGTTAAGTCGCAACGCAGTCCTGCTCGACAGAAAGAATGGAGAATGGATTGAAAGAGCCCCAAACCGAGACATCCAGTCCTGGGGACCCAACTCAGACACGGAGGGTCAAGCTTTTATTATAGACTATCTTGATTCTGAGGTAATTCAGTACCTCGGGTCACGGTTCGATCTTGATCCACGACTTTTTCAAACTCATCTGGCTGGCTGCGAACAGCACTATACGGGTGATTGGCTAAAGAACGATTCGACTTCGGCGCCTTGCTTACGATCGTCAAAGCGGGGCGCCTGTTTTGTCTCATTTGACTACCGGCGGCCATATGTTGTGCGAGGCGACGCAAGCGTTGCTACCTTCAACAATAATCGCATCAAGAAGTGCAGCCTTTTACGCAGCTATCATTGGACCAAGACCGCGGAAGCTCTTTTCGAACATGAAAGGTACTCGATAGCATGGTTTCCCGGAAAGAAGGGACAAAGAACAGGTTAGTCTCCAATGAGAGGCATCATGAATGATTTCGCGTTGACAGAAGTGCAGGAGCTGTCATTTTCATCTGTGATCCTGTCATCGAAGTCGCAGTCAGGTAAGCTAAGGGTTGTTGTAAGAAATGCCAATGTGCAGTAACTCAACGGCTAAAGTTGATCCAAGGGGTACGTTACTGGAGGCCAGCGTAGCTGCAGTTAAAGCACTTCCACCAGACCAGAATTTTGATGGGTCAATCATCGGCGCTCTGAATGCCTCTATGTCGCGAATTGTTGATCTCTGGAATGCTGCGACGTTTCATATGGATCATCAAATCTCGGCTCTAGAGGATCAGGTGGAGCATGACTTCTGGGACGAGCGACAGAACCCGATATCGATCTTACACCAGGCTCAGAGAGCCTCACGAAGGCTGACAGTGTATCATGACCAGCTAGGCTCTATGAGGATAGACTTAGCCTACGGCGTCGGGGGCACCATACCAGAAGACCTAGCCATTGACATCAAAGATGCACAAGATAAATTAGATCTTCTGATTCGGCGCGCGTATAAGGTAGTCCAGGCTCTGCTCGCATCCATTGCTATTGGTGAGGGCGCCAAAGCTTCAAGCTTGACGGCAATCGCCCTGTGGTTCGCACCATTGAGCCTTTCTATCTCTCTTGTCAGCATTGATGGGAGGTCGGAACTTGGAGGAAAAAAGTACTGGATAATGGCTTCCATCGCGGTGCCCTTACTGCTTCTAGTGATAGCTGTTGCCAATACTTCAGACAGGCTCATGGGAAGAGGCCGTGCTCTGATTAAACTTTTTAAGCCAGAGTTGAAGCCGGGACGTCGTGGTGTCTGAGAAGCCTTGTATTTTGTATTTGGATAGAATTGCACGCTGGGTACGTTCTACTTTAACAAAAACGAGGGAAGAGTTGGCACCTTTCCGTAGTGGCTAAGCCAGATTGAGTATTTTCCTGCAATGATCTGCCTTGGCGTGTCAGCCGGCTCTGCGCCTTTCAGCCCTACGACTTGGCATTGTCAGCAAAAGATTTCCGCGTTGTCTATGTTGTAGAGTCGATTGATAGAATACAATAAGTGTTGGAGCATTTCGTAAGGGAATATTATACTTGAAGCTCATGAAACCATCATGGACCAAATCGAACAGAAAAAAGTGTTCAGGATGGGAACGGGACTTAAGAAAGTCCATCTCTTCAGAGCTTGATTAAGCAACGATCCGAGAGCAGCGACAGTGATTGGCTGTCAAGGAAATGCAGGAGAAGAAGCCATTACATCATACCTTAGCACAGCCCCCCCGCTCCACATGCAATTTTCTCCAACCTTGAATTCGCCTCAAAATAACACCCGCCCCCCCCCCCTTTCATAACACAAGTACATGTTGCCTACTTCCTCCGATTTGTCTAACAATGCCTTTTCCCTCCATGCGAAGTCTCCAAAATTCGGAAAATGCTGGCCCAGTGGCACTCATGCTCGTCTTTGCCCTCATTCATAGATCACTTTGCACTCGAGGTTTCACATTACGGAGATCTATACTTGCATCCGATCCTGTCATGATGATTTCGCTTGTGCTGCTAGTCAACATCTGGGCGCTTCTCGTATTCTGGCCAGGATTTGACACCCTTGTACAGACACCTTCAGCAGGAGTCATCGCCGTCCCGTGGCTCGCTCTGATGTTTTCATACTTCTGGGCGTTTACTTGGGCAAGCACCTGCTACTATGCAAGGTCGACGCATGAATCTCATCACGTAGTCGGTCCTTGGAAAATGGACTGCAGTAATGGACCTTTCGGGTGGCGGGAGAGTCTCAGACCATACTTTATTTATGCACTGTACTTGAGCTTAGCAGCGACTCAAATACCTTGCAGTGTCATCATGATATTCCAAGGCGACTTGCTACAAGGGATTTTGAGCATTGCAGGTCTCTTCATGTTCATCTACTCGGCTTTACCGCACAACAAATACGTCTTAGCGCAGCACAGATATGGTGGAGATATGCTTAGAATTGCGTTGCCCACAAGTCATATAGAGGGAACTGTGTACATTCTACCATGCTCAGCCTCTGGATTTGAGGTCGTCTGGTCCCCAAAGGTCAGGTCAGAACACGAACAGACAGATGCCGAGATGATGGAACTCTTTACCTCGATGCGTACTGGCTCCTATTCTTTATCTGAGCCACTTAAAAGACTTCGGGCTACGATGTCAACATTCAACGAAAGAGTGATTCTTACAGACAGTGCATTAAACGATCTGGCCGAGTGGCTCTTGATGCAGCCAGAATCTGTCATTCACAGCAAGACCACGAATGCAAAAAGACCAGATAATGTGCATTTAATTGGCCGAGATTTGATGTACGCACTTGCTCATGCTGAGTATCTTATTTTCATGCGGAAAAGTTCTTTGCCTGTAGGCTTACGGAAGAAGCTGAGCAAACTGCGGGAAGCAAGACGGAGCGGAGGCTTAGATGACAGCGACCCAGTGCCCACGATAGGATATCATGAGGGCATACAAGGCTATCAGGATGCCGTACGGTATGTGTATAATCTCTTCAATGAACCGATGGACAGCTCAGCTCTTGAACCGCCCCCGATGCCACCACATTTATCGGTAGCGCTGGGACGGAGAACAGCGTCAACGGAAGATTATGTCGAGAGCCTCTGGACACTGTGTTTGGAACACTCAGAGTCGACCTTCTCGGCTCTATATATGTTCTGCTGCATATGGTTCATCGAAGTCGGCAACGTGGGAGGATTTAATATCTTTCCATTCCAGTGCCACTCTCATCGTGGCGATGCTACAGCATGGCAAATAATCTGGCGACAGGGATGGTACGAGTGCCTGACGGCCCAACTGATTGCCTCGTCACCACTCTTGGCTCTTGGTTTCGCAGCAGGCTTAGTGCAATAGACGAATGGTAAAATATCCCTTTTCTAATATTATGAAAATCTATCTCAGGCCGGATCCTCGTGCAGGTTTAGAGTGGTGGAAAGGCATCAAGGTTCCCAGAATCCTGGTTACTGCTGGTGGAGAAGTATATCTTTTTGAACCTGCGGGATCTTGGCGATAGATTTCATGGTCAGTATTCGTGTCTAATATGTCACTTTCACGATGGGAGATCGCTCAAGAAAATTAGCATCTTATCACGACACTGTACTGATCGTCGGTCGAGGCGAATAACATGTTACCCCAATATCTGTATACAAACTTGGAGATACCGAGAAAGGTGAACACGCTCTCGCCATTGATAGATGGCTTCCTTCCTGCGTCCAAATTGGTGCAATTAATAGGACTCGAAGTTGTCGCACCCTGACACCAAGCTAGATCTGAAGGCTTGATGTTATAGACCCGCCGAGCGCCGAAGGCTACAGTGGGCAAAGTGTCAGTGAATGGGTGGGCATGATACCGGGTCATCCTAGAATTTTTCTCCGAGTACCACACAGGCAGACCGATGCAGTAGGCTATCTATCAAGGAGAGCTCCAAGATAAGAAAACGTACCTGAATTTTATAGAATTTACTCCGCTTCGCCGCACATAAAAAGCTTTTTTACGCCGTAGAACCAATCATCTTACAACACACTCATATCTCTTGTACCAGTGTGCCAGTTCCGAACTAAACTCACTTTGCGGCTCGACGCGTGCTAACGCGTTGTGTTGTGAACGGCAGCCGCTCAACGTGTTGCTTTTGCAGCACACTGTCCCGATATTCTTCCGGACTTTCTGGCTGGCTCTTATGAGAAATACAAGCAGGACACTGCAGTCTTCACAACATGGCTTGTAAAGGCGGCCGCTTCGATCGGCTACGGGTCGAAAGCGACGAAGCGTCGACAGTCCGAGCAACCTGGGCCAATAAAGCCTCCGGCATCGATTGGGCGCTCAGACGTCCCAAAGGTCGCATTTCCTGAACCGGCTCTGCCACCGATTGGTCGCCTGAACGGAAAGCCGCCAAGGATGCCACCGACATAGCAAAGAAACCAAATGTTGGCGCTTCAGAATCATACGCGCCGTCCACTGTCTAGTACACTACCACCACAGAAGAGTTGCTTCGTCAAGCAGAGGCCGTCACACAATCTCGCGTGAGATCACGCATTCAGTTGCCTGCAAGTCTCTGGATTGTTGTCGAGCGTGCAATTCGAGCCCGTCAAAGATGCTCTGAATGGTTCCGGAAATCTGATGTCTATAATCAACACGCTGACCAGCGGCATACTCACTTTGTCGAATTCCAGAACCAATCCCTGAGAATAGTGGACCTCTGTGTGGAAGCCGAAAGATCTGCCCGAAAGCATCGGAAGCAAGACGAACCCTGGCTTGAAGGAGCTGCTAGCATTACTAACCGCTTCGTAGCGTTAAAAGTCGGAGACAGCTCGGATGTCTATCCTTCGGAGGTTCCTGAAGTAGCTGCTGCTGTGAACATGACGCAAAAGACGAGGGCCTCGAAAGGTGAACCCGTGTTTGCTGTATATCAGCTCGAAGACGAGGACGAATTTGTCGAAGATTTGGCATTCATCATGTTTTGTCAGTGTCGCTCCATCTCTCGTTTGGCAACTCTAATGCTCACTAGGTTTCTTCGAGGACCATCATCGTACACATGAGTTTATCGGTAAGCTCTGGTGCAAGTACAAAAGCCAGAGAATGTACCCTTCACGCCACGGCTATAACAACAAATGTTGCCTTCGACCTAGTCCGGCAAGCTGATGAAGACCTAATCGCCCGACCCTCAAAGCTCTTCAATAGATAACAATCTTGGATTAATTTGCGCTAAATGATCTCTTATGCCGACGCCTTCCAGCAAGGAGTTTCCCCTGAAGTTCGTCCGAATAGCAATGAGAGCTTGCGAATTACGTCCTTCGAAAACTTTCATTATCTGTCAATGGCCTGGACCTTGATGAGAATCACGTTCTTAGCCGACGTCCCCAAAGACTGTGAGATCTCATATCCTGTTCCTTGCCTCCTTTTAAGATTTAGCTACGTCTCGGCGAGCCGATTTGCTTGGAACGCCAGAGATGGACGAAAGAGAGCAGGAAACTTGACTCTATCAAGGCTTACCATTGATAGGCAGCTATGGAATTCTTGGAGAGACAAATAGAAGCACAACAGAGAGTATGATAAGATTTTCTTGAGAGATAGCTTGAAACATCAAGAAGTCAAGGTCGTTAGCGGAGAAGGGAGGACTTCCGACAATTGATCCTGTTCAGCTACATGCTACAGTCTTTTCGGTAGTTAATATTGTCTTTGCATGCACTAGTATGCTTCTATCACTCTTTGAACTATGGCCAAGCGTCTGTCCTTCGAATGAATCCGCTAGAACGTTGTCAGGTCTCAGGCGTTGAGTGTCATTCAGCATTATTTGCGCTGTTCCTGGATTAAAAGTACCTCGTGGACGTATTTTCTGCCATAGTATAACGACGGGACTATGGTTCCTCCATTTCTCCCTGTCTTTGCTATTGGAAACCTGTGATTCAGGGTTGCCAGATGGCTTTGGGCAGAAACTTTGAGAATATCGTGTATCGTCTGTGTATATTGACAGGGAAAACCCTCAAACTAGCCCTAAAACCAAATACCAGCACGTTTGATGGACATATCTCAGCTATTCTAAATGCCTAGATACCTTCTAAGCAGGTGAGGCACCTGAAACTAATTTCATTTAAAGCCATTTCTAAGCGAATTTGTTGTTAACACGCAGTCGAAGCTTACGAGATGTCAACATTTTAACCTGGATAGTCATCTTTACATCTCTTTAAGTGTAGCTGAGGTCTTACTGAATTTTTTGAATTTTTTTGGGGCACGTATAGCAACAGTGGTTACATTTCCAGCTCTTTTCACCTCATCGCGCTCCTGCCTATAGCAGGCTTTCCTGAGTCTCATTCCTGACCTGCTTCAAGAAGTCGACTGGTGCTGTCCCACCCGTCCCTAATAACACATTCGTAGCCGGCGCACCGTCAGTAGAAGTTATGCGTCCAGCAGTGCCAGGTTCGGTCTGGGCCAGAGCAGGCCGAGTAGCTGTACGAGATGGCACCACAAGATAGCGCGAGACGACTTGGAGATGCTTGTTGCGATATGCTGAGAGTTTCTCTAAACATGCGTTGTATGCTCCCTGCAATGTGAAATCTTCCGGATGCGAGGTTACGTATTGGCGGATGTTGGCAGTCTTGGATACTTCTTTGAGAAAGCGACGATGACAGCCTGGCATATGCTGTCTCATCCGCTGTTGAATCCTTCAGCGATGAAGTACTGTAGCTATATTTGAGTGAGGCTGTTACAAACCTTCAAAAACTCCTCTCCTATCCCCGCCGTAGGATTCTCACGCCTATCTACCTCACGCAAAGTTCCTGTGGGTCGATGCATGACGCCGAAGGAGATATCAAGGAAGTGGAAGAGCGAGCTTTGCGCAGCTGTTGGGCCTTGAAAGATCCTATGACTACCAGTCCCATTATTCTGCTCGTAAAAGACACCTTTCGGAAGCTCAGTACTCGTGGTCCCTGCCAGGAACGGGCGAATCTCATGGTAAAAATAATTGGGGTTGCACCTCTCATACATCCGGGGAAGCAATAATGTCAAAGCTTGTATGTGGCCACAAATCTCCTGCAAGCAATCTATTACTTGCTTTGCCTTATCCGAGGACGCGGCACAGAAAGCTTCGAGAGCGAGAGGTATGATAGGCGCACCGCGAGCCTCGATAGCTGCAGGTATGGCGAAGAACCACGATTCATCGGTCGAGTCCGTGAAAGTCGTTAATGCGCAAAAATTCTCAGGGTCGGCAATTGACCGGCTTGGGTCGAGCGGTCGGTAATTCCACAAATTCTGAGCGCCATATGTCGCCACTGGAGGCATTTCCAGATGCTCAGAGACCGCGATGAAGGGTATGGCGATGTTGGCAGGTAACGTCTGTCAATGGTTAGTTTCGTCCGTCAATCAAGGCCTTAGACGCACTTCCACCGGGTCCTTAGACCCCCAAATGTATGCATTGGTAATGAAGCCCAGCAGTAGGTATGCTCTTCGCCATTCAGGCTCGTGTACAAGATTCTTGGTGCTTAACACAGGCAGAATTGCGACTTTACCTGCCAGCTGCCCCTCGACTCGTAATGTGTAGAGATTGGAGCAGATCGTTTCCCATGCTTCATAGTAATCGGGTAACCTTTCTAGTGGAGGTTCCGACGGTAGGAAACCATGGGTAGCAGAGACTTGGTATTCTTCCATTTGCGTTTCCTTAGCCATTGTGAACGGTTGCTCCAGCTTTCTCGCTCAGGGTCACGATTTGTGGGGCAATTACAGTGTAATTTAGAGGAGCAGCGATTCAAAAAGAGCAGAGCGGTAGTTTGACTAAGATCCTTAGGGAAAAACAGTTCCTTAGCGAGCGGTTACACGCGGCGTCTTGACTGCGGCCACGCTAGCCTAAGCCACGAGAAGAAGAAAAGTGTACAGTCAACTCTCGTTATAGCTGAACCGAAAAATCAGGCTTATTGTTCCGTTAAATCGAAAATTCCTTTGTATCGAAAGTACGCTAATAAATAATCCTAGCCCTAGCTGACTAGCTCCAAAAATTGCTACTATTTTCCAGTCAAATCCTTCTCAAATTAGCTATCTAATTTGCCTTAACGCATATCAGTCTACTTTGTAAGATCTAACTCCCTCTCTCGAATACGTAGAGCCTTTAAAAGAGCCGGATCTTCAGTCTTCTACTATTTCTTATAGATTTTTAGAATTATTAAGACGAAGAGAGCCTCTGCAATTAATACTTGTAAAACTACTTCTATCTCTTCATCTAAGTTAGTCTCTTATTCCTTATTATAGCGAGTAATAATAATCTTAAATACGTTCTTATTTTAATTATAAATCTATTTCGTAACGAGATTTAAGAAGATTTAAATACTTATACGCTTTCGAATCTAATTTCAATATTTTAGAGTTATTAAGTCTTTAATAATAAGATTCAATAGATCTTATAAATTAGTTTACTTATTATTATTAATCTCTTTTAATTTAAATTAATCGTAAATCTTTAATCGAACTTAACAATTCTTAATTATAATTAACTTAACGTTATTCTCTTAGACTAAGATTTCTTATCGAATTACTCGTAAGATATATATATTTATCTTAAGATCAATATCGCTATCAAATAATTTCATTATAAAACGAATAAATTATTAACGTATATAAGTCTTTTAATTTTAAATAATTCTCTAATTTAGAGATTAATAATAACGTAATATTAAGAGAAAGTTATATCTACGGGCCGGAAAGGTCTGGTATATTTGATGGGATATCCCATATTATATCGTATTATATCATATCATGGGAGAATATTATAAGGGAGTTATATTAGATCACTTATAAAGATATAGAATAAGAAATTACTAATATTATGAAATGGTCTAAGAAATTTCTAATATATGTAGAAATATTTCATGATATAGATTATTTCTTATATTAGGTGACGAATAAGATAAGAAAATTCCAGATTGATATATAAGTTAGGGCGAAATTAGCTTAAGCAATTATTAAACTCCGGTACTTAATAAGTGATATTAAGATAAACTCCCTTCTAATTTAATCTCGCTAAGTCAATATAACTATTCTAATAAGTAATAACTAGAATAATAACTACAATACATTATTTTCTTGAATTGCAATCTACGTAAGATCGCCAAGCCGATCTCTTCTCTAATTACTTATAGAATAATTTTAAATTATCTCTTTTACTCTTTTCGTAGGTCTTTAATCTATAGAGATTAATCCTCTATTACTTTACGTTCGCTTCTCTTCTCTCAACTAAAGAATAATTAATAAATAGAATTTCAATAAAAAAGAATTAATTTCTTACTTAAGTTAATCTAGAGAGTACTTTATTATTCTTCTAATATTCATATTCTTCTATTATTCATTATTCTTCTATTATTTATACGAGCCGAAAAGGTCTGGTATATTTAATGGGATATCTCATATTATATCATATTATACCATACCATGAGAGAGTATCATGAAAAGATTATATTAGATCACTTATAAAGATATGAAATAGGAAATTACTAATATCATGAAATGATCTAGGAAATTTCTAATATATGTAGGGGTATCTTATAATATAGATTATTTTCTATACTAGGTGACGAATAAGATAAGAAAATTCCAGGTTAATATATAAGTTAGGGCGAAATTAGCTTAAGCAATTATTAAACTTCGGCACTTAATAAGTAATATTAAGATAAGCTCTCTTCTAATTTAATCTCGTTAAGTAAATATAACTATTCTAATAAGTAATAACTAGAATAATAATTATAATATATTATTTTCTTAAATTGCAATCTATGTAAGATCGTTAAGTCGATCTCTTTTCTAATTACTTATAGAACGATTTTAAGTTATCTCTCTTACTCTTTTCGTAGATCTTTAATCTATAGAGATTAATCTCTTATTACTTTACGTTCGCTTCTCTTCTCTTAATTAAAGAATAGTTAATAAATAGAATTTTAATAAAAAAGAATTAATTTCTTACTTAAGTTAATTTAAAGAGCACTTTATTATTATTACTAATGTAATTAATATTAGAAATCTCCTCTATCTAATAATTTCGAATTTTTTAATTAGTCTATCTAGCTTCAAGTAATATATTAAGATCTCTCTCTAAGTTTAATATATTCTATTCGTAGCTATTCTATTAATATTCTATATAAGAAATTATTATTAAGACTCGAAAGATTAAAGGCGAATAGCTTTTTTAATTATTATATAGTCGCTTAGCTTATAAGAAATATCGCTTATAAGCTATAGCTTCATTAGATACGGCTAAGATATCTCTAGTTATATATATTATTAATAGGATCTGAGATTTTAAGCTTTTTTATTAATTAAGAATTAATAGACTCTTAAGATAAATAAAGATACTTAATTAAGATTAGAAATTCAAGTTATAGCTAGAATAATAAATAGAATATTAATCTTCTCTTTTATATTACTGAAATTAATTATTATTCGACACTTCTATTATCTTTTCGATCTTATTAATAATATTATTAAGCGACTCTACGCGACTTCTTACTCGTTTAGCCCTCTATATCTAACTACTAATATCAAGATATTAATAATTTCGATACGTTTATTCAAGCGTATTTTAGTATATCTCTATCTAAGATATTTAATTAAACTTAACTTCTTAATTCGATTCTTTTAGTGTTATATTCCCGTGATTTAAACGTAAAAGTATTATCTATTTATAGAGATATTTTATATTCGATTAAATCTCGCTATAATAGATAGTTAACTTCTTATAAGTCGTCTTTAAAGTCTCGTAAAGTTTAATTTTTTATAAAACTCGCTTATATCTTAGCTTTCGAATCTTCTTCTTAATATAATTAAATAACTTATTATAAATATTAAATATATAATAAATTATTAACTTTTTACTCTTATTTATTAGCTTCGTAAAAGTATAAAAGAATCTAATTAATTTAATTAGATATTCGATTTGCGATTATTTATTCGCGTTAAGTCTAAGAAAGTTATCTAATTTCTTCTTAAAAAAGCGATCGATATCGCTACGAAGTAGATGAGATCGTATTAACATATAATAGGTTAAGTCTCAACGAACTTTAATATTCTAAAATAATTTAAGTACGCGTTTTTATTAATATAGCTTTTTATTAATAAATAAATAATATTAATTAATTAAGTTATAAGTATTATTAAGTCGTATAAATTAAAGCTCGAAGAAATATTTCTTACGCTAACTACTAGCATTAATGTAGATCCCCGTCTTACGAATCTATATATATTAGATATTAGTAATAATTAGAATAATAACTAAAATTTATATATCTTAGCTAAAGTTATTAATAGATCTTTTCCTTATCTTTAAATAGCGTTTTATTTCTCTAAATTATACTAGCTTTTCTAAAAGTCCTCGTTAATTAAATTAACGCGAATCTTGTTAAGAAGCTCTTATAAGAATAGTTGAATAATATATATTATATAGAGAATATATTTAAGATTCCTCGTATCCTGCTCTCTAAGATTAAATAAATTATTAAACTCGCTTTATAAAAGAGTCTCGATTAGATCACGAAAGAGTATATTATTATTAATCGCATTATCGATTATTAAAATTATAATTCGCGCCTTAAATATATACTTCTTAAGAATCGATTATACGAGACTTATAAACTTCGCATTAATATATTTACTCTCGATGTACTCGAATCTTAGAAGCTTCTTATAATATCTTTAATCGTGATTAATAAAGAAGTCAAGAAGTATAAAATACGATTAATAATTACTAGCCGATTAGCTATTTAAGACTAAAGATATCTTGATATTATTATTTAATAGACTCGTATATAAATTTAACTTAATCTCTTTAACTTTAAAAAGTAGTCGATTTTTAATTATAAATATAGAATTTATATTTACGAGAGAGTTAAGATAGCGAAAGATTCGTAGTATTTTTAAGTTATCGATAATAATAAATAAGACGTCTATAGCTATAATCTAATAACGGAATTACTTGGGGAAGTCCACGCGAGTAAGATATCTATTATTTAGCTTTATCTTGATATCTTTCTTTAATTATCTCTAAAGCGTAAAATATTAATTCTAATTATTATTCTAGTTATTAAATATTAAATAAATTAAATAAATAGCATATCTATCGTTAATAGTTTTCAATAATTATCGTCTATTAAAGTATACTAAGACTTAACTTTCGTACGTATACTTTCGATTTAAGATGTAAATTTATTC
>JANQBS010000516.1:0-17319 GCA_033085395.1 Xanthoparmelia taractica | reverse complement strand
ATCTTAATATCACTTATTAAGTATCGAAGTTTAATAATTACTTAAGCTAATTTCGCCCTAACTTATATATTAATCTAAAATTTTCTTATCTTATTCGTAACCTAATATAAGAAATAATCTACATTATAAAATATCCCTACATATATTAGAAATTTCCTAGACCATTTTATGATATTAGTAATTTCTTATTTCATATCTTTATAAGTGATCTAGTATAACCCCCTCATGATACTCTTTCATGATATGATATAATACGATATGATATGGGATATCCCATCACATATACCAGACCTTTCCGGCCCGT
This sequence comes from Xanthoparmelia taractica, assembly GCA_033085395.1. Taxonomy (NCBI): domain Eukaryota; kingdom Fungi; phylum Ascomycota; class Lecanoromycetes; order Lecanorales; family Parmeliaceae; genus Xanthoparmelia; species Xanthoparmelia taractica. The sequence continues at coordinate 17,015 of JANQBS010000516.1, read as the reverse complement.
AGGTAAGAAATTAGAATTATGTTATTAATAAGATTAAAGAAGTTATAATAGTGTCGAATAATTAATTTCAATATTATAAAAAGAATAATACGTATTCTTATTATTATTCTAGTTATCACTCGGTTTCTAATTTATATATAGCATCTTTTACTTATTTGAATAATTTTATTCTTAAGTAGTGGAAATCTCTGAAGTCTAAGATATTATTAATAACACGTGTGACTCGGGATATCTTATCTATATCTACTAAATCTATCGCCTATAAGCGAGTTTTCTCGTAGTCGAAAAGACAATATAAGAGTAAAAAATAGTATACGCCTGCGACTTTTCGAGCGTTAATAATAGAGTATTATATCAAGAAAAATTAAAATTTACTCGAATAGACTACACTTAAAGAAAGATAATAGTATATTACTAAGAATTAAATAAGCTAATTAAGTAAATCGAGATTATTAGATAGAAAAGAGTAATATAATTAATTATATTAATAATAGTAAAGAGACTTATTTAGATTACTTAGTATTAGCTCTTACGAAGATAAGTAAGTACTTTTTTATAGTAACTCTGCTAATATTATTTAGATAAGATCGAGAAAGCGAAAGATAATAAGAAATAAAGATTAAGACTTTGCGAAAAGAGCGAGATAGACTAATTCGTTAGTAACCAGTGAAGATACGCTTTTAAATAATCGTAATTCGAGTAGTCAAGGCACGTCTAAAAGTAATAATCGTTTAAGTAATTTTTCGCGAATAGTAATTAAGAAGAATCAAAGATTAAAACGCAATAGATAATTATAATATATTAAGTTTTTATACAATCTTAATTATAAAATAGCTTTAAAAATCTTAAGTAATAAGAATTCTAGTTATCGTTCTAGTTATTAACTCTACGAATCTACTTTTAGTATCTTTCTTAATATTACTTAATTAATTTCTAATCTTCGTTACTAAAATATTTATAAAATATCTTATAAGAATCCCATATCATTATATAATATTAGATATATATTATATTATTACATGATACTAGAGATATCCCGTATTATAAAACGGTTTTAGTAATTCCCCATATTATATCTATATAGCTAGTATAGTATTATTCCCCTGGGTTTCATATTATAATACGAGATGGTATGGTATGGGATGGGATATTTCACTTAATATCCCATACCTTTCCGAGACGTATTCAATTAGATTCTAAAACCTCACGTATTGTCTTAGTATCGTGAGCTAGAGAAGCGTGGATATCGTCCGATCTTTATGTAAGACGAAGCGAGTATTTATTACGTAAAAGAGATCTAGTTGTGACTCCGATAGTATAGAATTGAGACGTTAATTTGATCTTTATTAAGTTCTAATCTCAACTCGAACGAATATATATGAAAAGGCTGTAAATCGAGGATCCGACGTTATTCTAGATTGATTACGAATACGAATCATCTATTTGAGGCCGCTAGAAAGAAATGGATTGGTCTTGGTGATTAGGGGAAGCACGTGAAGTGAATCAATACGATACGAGAGAGATATTAGACTATTATTAATAATCGAGGGTTTTCCACTAAATTTTAATAAAAAACTTCGCTTTAAACTTTCAAATATAAGTCTTTATCTATCTAGCTATAACTAGTTTTTATTTAAACGTATTCTAATAAGACGTTATTAAGAAATAATTAATAAAGAATATAATATAATAGTAGAAAAATAATGTTCTCGGCTAATCCGGTCATTATTTTCTCCGCTAACCTCGTACAATCAGCAGGTGACGCTAGTCTCCATTCTTCCACTGAGTGATCGGTTAAACTTCGGCGCTGAGAATTCCGTAGAAATCTGATTCTGAAGCTAGGTATTGACGATATCAACGTGCACAATATCCTTGTGTGAGGATCTCGCCTGTTTTCAATTACATCCACCCTTCCAACAAAGCTTTGGGAATAAAAATCCTAGAGACCACCGACTTCAATGACACTATGGCCCAAAATAATAGCGATTCCTCCGACGACGAGAGCGGAAACTTCACCACCACCAATGTCCTACTTGGCTACGCTTCGAAAGAAGGCACGGATGACGACTTTAGCCAGCTTGGAGGTTCTCCAGTATGACTCTCCAGGTCACAATGAGCCATCTGCTAAGTGAAGCCTAATAAGAATGTTAGGCATGGCTCCACCAAACCAATCCTCCTTCAGCGGAGCTCGCCAAATGCAAGATATGTCACAGCATAATGACTCTATTACTACAATTGAACGGAGACCTTCTCGAGAGGTTTCCTGGCCATGAGCGAAAAATCTACATTTTTAGCTGCAAGCGAAAGGCATGTAGGAAGAAAGAGGGGACAATCAGAGCTATCAGATGTATCAAGGTCACGCAAACCGCGGCTGGAAAGTCAAATAGAGTCTTCAATGGTCCTCTTTCTCAGGAGATATCCAAGACGCAAAACAGACCTTCGAACCTCGGCAACAGCATCTTCAATTCGACCTTCTCAACCCCCACCAGCTCGAACCAGAATCCGTTCTCATCCTCCACGACTCCAGATTCCCAACCCAGCAATTCATTCGCCTCTCTTTCAAACCAGAACCCATCTCCATTCTCCACCCTAGAATCCAAACCACCTCAGCCACCACCACCACCAACAACCGACCTCCCAGCAACCTTCGCCCAAAAAGCCCGCATCACCTCACCCCACCCACCAGGAATAACCTCCACCCAAACCCAAGAAAAACAGCCCTGGCCCTCTCCCTCCCTCCTCCCAAAACCCTACCCCTCCTACCACCTCGACGTTCGCTATGTACGCTCCTCCTTGATCAACTGCAAGGGCAAGACTCCCGAGATTGGTAACAATGTCCGACGCTTGTTTCTTGAAGCTCTTCACTGACACAACGAGACGCGCGGATTTGAGAAGAAGTTCTGATGCTTCATTCTCATTCATTTCCGAAACACACCGCATTTGAAATCCAGAAAGTCTCCTTAACATTCGGTTTCGGCTCGTAAAGAGTACATCACCGTGAATGCCAGGAGGTCAAAGTCCTGAGATGTCCTCGAGATCATCGGCTCCATCAAACAAGAGAAGCCAATTGCTTTTGTAATTTTCTAACTCTCGTAGAGCCACTTCCAAGGAACAATCCGGGTCTGTGACTGTTCCAATTTTCAAGATTAGAACCACTATTTCCTTTGCGAGACATATACCGCAACCAATTCTCACCCACAGCCTTGAGAAGCTGAGAAGAGATAATACGGGCATCATAGACTTACGTACGCCTCACACCATAGACTTTCTTGGGCCACTGGTTCAACAATCTTTGATCTGACCGTTGAAAAATGCTGGCCTCTGAACCCATCATCCAGCTTTCTAGCCCCTCTACAACAAATGCCTACATTTACGGCCTCATGGGTCTAGTTTCTCTCCATCTCCCCCGCGCCATGGCAGACCGTATATCGCGAGAAGCTGGGCACAAGTTGGCTTAATTACCTGTCTTTGACCCTTGGGTGCCTTCTGGGCAGCCAAATATGCGCTCTCTCCATTGATCGAATACGCAACTCTCTGGCTCAATCTTATAACGGTGTCGGTAACCGGAAAATCCCATCCCTCTTCTCACTTCAAATATCCTTATCGTACCTCTGGGTCTCGTCTGGTATAGGTAGCTAGAGCACGCAAGAGCACGTTCATTATTGCATCATACCGAATATGGGTATTGCGCTTTTTCGCATGTGGGGTCATTGTTGGCATTCAGTGCACGGCTACCTACATTATCGATGCATATCCAAGATATCTGGCGGATCTGACTTACTTTGACTATAAGATGATCAGTTCAGCATTATTGAAGAAGCGGCTAGATACTGTGGCAATGCTGGCATATGACGGAAATGATGCATCACCTGATATCGGGACGTTAGCATTCCGCAAAGGATAAAGGATCACAAGATACATAAACACACATGAATCTGAATGCTCTCCCTCGAATGTCTACTTCCCCTCACCAAATGGCACCTCCCAAAACCTCACAGCATCTACGTCTATCGACGCAATCATGCCCTTCTCCTCCAATACTACAAAGTCACCAGTCGACCTGCCCCTCTCAACCCCCTGCGCCGGCGCAAACCTCCACTTTCTATTCTCCAGAACATCGTAAATCTCCAAACCGCTATCGCCTGCGTATTTGAAGGCAATCTTCGTCCCCCCATCCACGTACCGCACCTGCCTCGCTTCCAAACACGACGAAGCAAACCGCCGCAGCGCCTTAGGGGTCTTTCTCGTGCTCAGCACCCGCTCCTGCACGATCGTTTGGCTCTTAACATCAAACACCAACATGGCACCCTTCATCTGGCCCCCGATAACCAGTCGCTTGCCATCCGGACTCCAATCCATTCGGCGGTGCCATCTACCCCACGACTGCAGATCCTGCGTCGTGACTTCCACCCCATGCACAACGTCCCACACCCAAAGCCGACCTTGCCCGGACGTCCCCGCGAAGAAGCGCGAATCGGGCCAAAAGGCACCCGTCCAGTTCTGGCCTTCGGACCGGAACGTGTGGAGTAGAGTTCCATTCCCGTGGTCCCAGATACGGAAGGTTCGGTCCCAGCTCACGGACCCAATGAGCTTGTCGTCGGGGCTGAAAACGACCCGCATGATTGCGTCACGGTGGGCGGAGAGCGTGAGTCGAACGCTAGCGGTCGCGGTGTCGTAGATGCAGATGCCCCATTTCGCGTCGCCGTTAGAGGGCGGGCGGGTTCCAGGGAGGAAGGCCAGGCTGGAGCCGGTGGCGTTGAAGATGTGAGAGTCGAAGTGGCCGACTAGTCGGCCGTAGATTCTTACAGCCCGATGATCGTGCGAGACCGAGAAGGTAAGGATCTGTTGATGAAGCTTGTCTTGACGTGATACCAGTCGGTATAACTTGACCACGGCATTTGCAGCGACGGCGGCGCTGTGAGCGTTTTGTCGATCCGCGATGTTGAGTGCTTCGTTGCCGCACTTCACCTCCGCAGTCAGGAATGGGAAATACATCTCGTCCGTGGCCACCAGACGCGACGTCGTCTGCCAATCACCAATAGACGGTTGCAATTTCTCAAGTTGGTCAGGAGTGAATGCAGAAGATTTGAGCCCTACAGCAAAGTCGGGCTGCGGGCGAGGACCTTTGACGAGTGGGATGGATTTGATCCAGCTTTAATCGACGGTTGCGATTATGTGCTTGAGGTGCTTTGCCCCACGACGAAACAGTTCTTCAGGAGCGGGAACGATCAATCGGCCAATGTCTTGAATTACTCTCGCCTCTTTTCGGTTTGCTATATCTTTACAAGTCGATTCAAATAGATTATCGTTAAACAGAGAGTCTTTTGGAACTGGCTGTTCTTTCTTGAGTAGTTCTTGGCAAAGAGCCTTATCAGTTTGGGCCGCTCGTAAGTGCGGTTCAGGATGGCCCATGTAGTGCAATTTTTGCGTGACATAATCGCGTATGAGATATGGTGACACTTGGATTGCTTTGAAATTTAAAATATATCACTTACGGGCTGTCTGCTGTATAGCTGATCGTTATAACTTTTCACCCCTTTACTTTGTGTTAAAGCCTCCGAGATTTGTTCCACACTGCTTCGATGGCCAATATAAGCGGCTGAAATCCCTTTAGGTGGCTATAGTACTTCATTAGTGATCTGTATAATGCCTCCTGGACTATAACTCTTTCAGAGTGGATCTATGGAGCCTTAGTATTGGTCTTGTAGGATAGCGAAGATCTAGCTATACTACTTGCGATATCCATAATGCTTTCTGGGTGACTTGCCAGGTTTGATCGTTGATAATCAGCTGTATTTGCAGATACAGAGTCAGTTATTATCTGCATTTCCGTCATCCTATCCTTACTAGCGATGGAAGTCCCGGGAGCTTCAGTCGTAGCAGCATGAGATTATGTGAATTCCGAGGTGGATAATGGAGGATTCTTTATCATGTCCAAAGAGTTGCTCTGTTTTCTCAACGCGATCGCTTAGACCATATCGTCACTCTGCGTCAGCATCAAATTTACTCCAATCTCACCTTGTGGCACCGTCCTGTCGCTGGGCTTTATAGAAAGATCTCTCAATGCAATGCTTACAACGCTGGTAGGTAGATCCCCATGAATCGGAACTATATTGGCATGTGATGCGGTCGAATCATTTCAAGTGCCGTTGCGAAGGCTGATTGTATGTCGCTGGGATCTGTGATGTCGAGCTTGACCGCGTGGTAGTTCTCTAGGATAGTGCGTTCGATGTGTGGTGCAGCAGCTAGGCAAGACAGTAAACGCTCGTCAGCGTATCAGGATGCTCCTTTTCCAGTAGTTTCTCCGTTTTTTGGAGATGAAACACTTGCATCTTGTACGCCTCGGACCGCCGTCCTATCCTGAACAGGAAGCCTTCTATTTCATCGATCATGGCGAGTCGATCCATCGTAAGCACGTCCAGCGATTCATGCAGAGGATAAAACATACCAAAGCTAATCATCACATGCGGTATCAACCGGAGTTGATGGCTAGGATCGATCTGATCCTTGGCGATGGCATCCGTCATAAGCTCGAGGGCGAGGCTACTCAGCTGTCGCTGGCGTCCGCCTCTGATCGATCTTGTCCTTATGCATGTACGAGCTTGTGCACCGCATAGCTCTTCTGATCCGCTTTCCACTGAATTAGAGAATAACTTTGAAGCGTCTCGAACGCCGATTCAAGCTTATATACTGTCTATTGCTGGTCAGAGAAGAGGAACGACTGCCACGTAGTGCTTGCGAGGATACCGGTATTATCCCTATCGAAGAGACCTAGAAAGATATCCTCAAAGTTCACAAACGCCAACAGACTTAGCAAGCGGGCCGCGGCTGGATTCTGATTCTCAATCGCCTCGAACTATGCTTCCCATGTGCTCAAAACGCTTTCTCCGTACACTACGATAATAGGTATTGTCAAGCTCCGCGTAACCACAAGCTTCGGCAAGAGCGGTAAATTTATACTACTAGATAAGCTCTACGCCTAGCACAAGAGACCTCGCTCGAGAAGGATCTTTACGTAATGATTAATCGATCATTTTAGGAAAGTGGCGTATCGTATATAGCTATAACTGACGATAGGCGTTCTTATAAGCCGTGTCGCTTGAACCTTCCTCTTTCTAATAGCACGAAGTCTCCGATATCTGGACTGGCCAAGACGTCTGCCCGTTATATAGTCGACCGAACTCCTGTAGTATCGAGGTCCTATAAGCGGAGGAGAGTAATTTCTTTATAATCCTAGCGTAAGGCTCGAGCAATTTAGTTTCTTTGAGAAAGATGTGAATAGACGAAATAGTATAGTCGATCGTTTAAACGCGCACCAGTAAAGAGCGTACTCGAGTAACAGAGATAGTGGGGAATATATCGCTTTGTTTATTCTAAAGCACGCTCTTATTATTCTTGGAGAGCTTAGGGTATTGTTCTTTTAGGATTATAACCGTTACCTCGTCTAGATTAGATCGTAATTCGTTCTCTACTTTAAGTATATATTCCTAAGTGATTTTAATTAATACTAGATACCTGGTTATTTTCTACGAACGGTGTTAGTAAGCGCGAGCTTAAGCTCTAGTAGATAATAGAAAGGCTCGCCTCGGGATATCGCAATAAGAGCAGTCGGTAAAAGATACTAATCTATAAGGCCAGCTAAAGACCGGTGAACGGAAGCAAGTTATTAAAGATATATTATAGATATCGGGTTTAAGAATCCTTTGCCGTTCTTTTCTCGAGGAGATCGATATCTCTAATTTTAGTTCGTAATAGCTTAGATAATTATCTCGCTTTAGTAAACGTATTTCCGGCTAAATAAGCCCGTCGAAGATAACGGAAAATATCTCTATTATAGAAATTCTTAGTATTAGAATACTTCTCTCGAAGCTTATTTATCTCTTTCTCGTCGAGATCTAGAGTAATAATTAAAATCGCTATTAGTAAGAGCAAGGGCAAGTAAGAGCGCTTTATTATCGGTATAAAGATCTACGACCTACTACTTATTATCCGGGTATAGATATCTTTTTATCGTCTTAATACGATAGCGACTCTGCAAGTACATCAAGGCGTCTCGAGATTCTATCTAAACTAGTGTTTTCACCTTACCCCGAGGGCTAAGACTCGATTAATCTCTAGATATACGCTTAAGTAGTAAGTGTAAGACTACTCGAGAAATAAGCGCAGGTATATAATTCTAAGGCTCTAGTCTTCGGCAACCCTCTAGTTTAAAGACTTTAAGTAGCCTATTAACGTTCTTAAGATCGAGCTATCGTGGATCGACGATAATAGATTTATATCGTAAGCGTCGTATAGGACACTTAATAGACCCATAAAAAGCTTGACTTTATAGTAGATAGGTCTAGGTCTCGCTGATATCGGCTGCTATAGGGCTTCGCTACGCTATTCGATACGCTGATAGTGTTTTCCCCGAGAGAAACTCTGAGACGGCGAATATACTATAATTAGATTCGAATAACGAGCTAGATATAGAGTCTCTAATATATAGATAAAGGCTTTCGAGCTATCTAAGATTTCTACTATTAATTCTATACTTTTTAAGGACTATAAGTTCTTATAAGTATATTAGCTAGCTAGAGTACTTACATAATACCGACGTAGTGCTTAGGGATACGGGTCGATTGTCGAGATTATCACTAGAGCTAACTAATCTAGCTCGGCAGAAGCCGTCTATTATTCTATTCGTTAATTATAAAAATAAGGAATTTGCTCTCCGCGATCTGTTTCCTTGAAATAATATTAAAAGATTACGTTACGAGGGACTAGTTACTCTACGAGCGGATACACTAAGTCTTTATTCTAACTATTCTATCTTCTTCGCGGAGAGTGATCTATTTAACGCAGTTCTACTATTCGAGCTTTCTATCTGCTACGAGACTTCGTCTTAACCGTTATAATAGAGTCTAAGACTCGGTTATAGTCTATACGACGTTGCTCACGCACGACTTTTCTCTCTTTTTATCGACGTCCTATATATATTTGTAGATAACTTCTATGATTTTGAAGATATAGTATTTAGAATTCGCGCCTAAGCGACACTCGGGCGAGCTTCGGGTCAATTTTATATAGCGCGTCCTAAAGCTATTATAATTAAGTAAGGGGCTAGGCCTAGACTAAGTTCAATATACGATCTTTTAGAGTCTGAGTACCTTTAATATAATTTATCTTAATTAGATATAGTAACTTTCTTCTTCTCGATTATCGTTCTCTATTTAATAAATAGGTAAATATCTTCTCTTATACGTTATCGATTACTAAAATAGCTAATTTAACGATAGATAGATAAGATTCGCTATATTAAGTAAAGTATAGACTATGTATTCTCGACACTTTATTTAATATAGTACTTTAGCGAGGTCGTGAAATATACTACTCGAACTAGGGTTGAATCGTTCGATTATATAGCCTTAAGTCGGCTTATGAATTCGGTTTCGACCGACTTCTCCTAGCACTTAATTATATTCCTTAAACTTAGTATGCGGTGTAATCTATCTAAAAGTACTTAGACGTCTTATATTACTTCTATTATTCTACTAGACGCCTACTTATATAGAATGCACTATAAGTCAGTCGCCGGAAATTCTTTTAATCTAGAGTACTAATTAAGAAAATGTTCGATCCCGAACTCGTCTATAATAATATCTACAGACCCCTCTGTATCTAGTTCCTTGTCGCCTTATTCGAGAAGCGGTCTTCGATATTAGATTAGAATTAGACTATTAAGAATAGACTAATAGATTAGTTCTCCGCAGTATAAATATCTGGGGCTATAGCTAATATTATTTACCGGAACGTTATTCTTAGTGCAGATATTTCGTAGATTAGAATCTATAGTAATTAAACGTGTCTACTATATCTCTAACGAAGACTAGAATATATCTTGAGCTGTAGTTATAGCGTGTGCGAAACTTATATCAGGATATTTAATCGCTTAGTATCGTGGTTAGAGTATACGTATAAGCTCGAGAGCTGTCTACTCTGCTTTACTTGGTGGCCTACGGTTGCTCTGAAGCCGCCTACGGCTAGTATTCGAATATTAAGTATTGACGGAGATAGAATTCGCGGAGTCGTTTCACTTGAATTTCTAGGAATATTATAAGACGTCGTCGGGCCTAATTATCTAATTCGAGATATATTTAATCTGGTCTTCGAGACAAGTTTCGATAAGCTTTATTTTATTTATAAACTCACACGAGCTAATGACTTCGGTAGGTAGACTTATCGTATTAAGTCTCTTTCACCGTTAGTAGAGAGTTACCCGATATATTTAGACGTTCGACGATTTGACCCGTAAGTTCTTCAGCACTCGCTTTTCCGCCAGAGAAGGTCCTTAGCAGTTCCTTCGCTATATATTACGATGCTAACTATCGGATAGTTACTATAACAGCGCCGCTCTGAAGGCTACGCTAAAGAGATATTTTAGACTCCGGCAACGCTTATTTAGATATCTACCTGCAAAGACTGCAACGAAGATAGATATAACTGCAACGACGATCTTAGATGCGTCGCCCGTAATTTTATCCAATTATAATAGTATTAGCGTTCGGCAGGCGGAGGCCGATTGCGATGAGCTAATCTCAAAAATTATTACAACTTCAATCTTAATATTATAAAGGGTATCGATATCTTCGTCCAGTCGAGGTTAACGATAAGTCTTACTTATAGAAAGCGTACGTTTATCCCGCCTAGTCTCGAGTTAGCACACTAATATATAATGCTAGGGGAAGGGCAACTTCGGTAGCGCTAATATAAAGTCTCTTATAATATACTTATACTTATCTACTAATACGTTATAGGCTCTTCTAACCGCTCCAATTACCCACTCTAGGCACTTTTTAGGATGGCGGTTTGAAACATAATAATCCGGTCAATCTGGCTCTCTGGGAAAGCCGATATATATGGCCGTCGAGTAGCTAACTAGACATTATTCTATCTTTAGGCACGGGCACTAATATTGATTAAGATCAATCGCCTCGTGCTACAAGCTTTCGTCACGTAATCCAGGACGGTTTTGTACCCCGACTTTAGCAATTATTTATGTCTTCGTTAGACGGTCAAAGCGCGTGGAGAGACCTCTGGAATAGGTTAGACGACAGTTGCAGAGCTGATACATATGTCGCGGCATGATATCTGCTAAAATAGCATTATTACAAAGTGCAAGTTCGCAGACACGCGCCTTTTCATTTGAAACGGAAGGAAGTTCTCGTGGTGGCTTGGAGGTGGGCGAAAGGAAACCTTTCCCTTTAAGCAGAAATTGTATGCATCATATTAGTATGGCGTTTGCAGGTGTGCTTCAGAGGTGTTGGGTACAAAGGAAGTAGGTAGGTTTGTTCAACAATATCGATGCTGAAGGCGCAATATGTCGGGATGAGGGTTGTCATGTGAATTTTCGTTAGATTATTGGGTAGTGTTATGCGCTTGGAGCATCCTTTATCTTGACTAAAAATTTTCGTATCCCATCAGAACCATATCGATACAAATAAGCCCAAAGCCTATGTAATCCTGGCGCTTCAATGATAGTAGTTCGATCGAAATCATGCAGATTCGAAAAATCATAGGCCATCACACTTTCCATGCCTGGGCACGCAGGGTCTACCTCTTGACGTTCCGCCAATTCGCCACAGCTGCAAAATGCTTTCATCATGTTCTCTTGCACAAGGGCAACATCAACTTTGCCGCCCGCAGTGAGACCTTCATTCAAGGTATGCATGTTGAAGTTCTGTGAAATCCATTCGTCGCCCTCCTCCAGTCGTCTGTAGGTTAAGAATTCTGTTTGAACAGCGGCCCAAAGAGGCGCGAGAATTTCACTCTTCCCAAAGAAGTTCTGATGGTACTCCTCGGCAGAGCATTTGTATGGAGGGTGCTCCCTATCGTCTAATTCTTCGTCCGCACTCGTTTCGTCTTGGTCATACCTAACAAACATGTCAAAGTAATCATTATGCTCATCTCCGTTGGACGCCGCCTGATGTTTGGAGGGTTCGCCTTTCCATTCTGCTTGTGAGTGTCTAAGTACATGACAGATGACCTGCCAGGCTGTACTCAATTCTCTAGACCACGTGGACTTGAAGCCAATCAGAATCTTTTCCGCAAGCTCGACGGGGTCTAATTCTTCATGGCGGCATTCGTTCCCCTCTTCAGTATCGAGCAGAGCTTGCACAGAGATGCTTGCTTTTAGTAAGGAATTTGCTCCCTTGCTCAGGAGGCAAAGTAGACAAGCGAGTATGCCGAACAGGGTTTCATCTTTGCAACCGGAATTAGAAAGATGAAATCCAACTATAAGCAAAGTATGCAGGGGCAAGAGTTGCAACTTCAATCCACAGTGTAGACAGCTTCTTAGGAACAACCCACTCGGTGTGTTGATATCGGGACTCCAGTAAAATCCAAAAAAATTTCCTATGCAATGGCATATAGTCTGAACGGAGGTGTGGCAGAACATATGCTTCCATTCGAAGGGTATGCTCGATGTACCATTCGACAAAAGTGTGCGAATACATTCAGAGTCGGAGTCCCATCGCCCGCAGATATCCACGTCTTCTCCTTCAAAACGCTTCTCTTTCATCAAGATAGGCCCTACCACAATGGGTGAACAAGAGGTGTGGCTCTTGAGAATGGCGATCATGAGCTGATCAAGGACCGTATGTCCTAGTTCATTGACATAAAGCTTACGGACAGAGCGCTCATCGGCGATTAAAAGTTCGTTGAGAATATTGCAGCAAGTCTTTGAACCGTCGAGGTAGCTAACAGCGAGGTGAAACGGAAAGAGTCCAGTGACTTCGAAGATTGAATCAATAAATAGGTCACAGAAATCCATTATTAGACTGATATTTCGACTCATGATGCTGAAGCCAAAAGCCTCCAAAAGAAGCTCAAGAGATGAGCGCCGTGCAGCTATGGCTTTATGGTCCAAGGGCAAATCACCAGATTTGACATTACTAAAGTCGTTGCTTTCGAGATTGTCACTGAGCTTCTTCCAATACTCGCTTGAGTCATGAAAATCAGGCCATCGTGACCAGCTCTGCTCATCGTCAAGGTCGATATTTACTGCTGGTGAACGTGGTGGGGAAGGACTTCGCTCGGTTCCGTCACAGTGAGATCTCCATCGACATGAGCGCGAAGGGTATACTGCCCCAAAACGGTGAATGCTCCATCGACATAAGGACGAAGGAATCTGCACGGTATGTGCTTGTGTCGGGCCGACTATATCATCCGTCCTCGGATTTACTACCGGGACTGGAGTACCAATAGCTGCCGCCGGGGTGTTTGGCGAAGTAATTGAAACAGTCGTTTGTTGACAAAATTTGTCAAAGCCAAGGATACTAGCAGTCCAGTCTTGAGGACCCCGGCCCCAATGCTTTGCTGTTTTGAAGGCGAAGAGCCAATACTGATACATCCATGTTGACAAGGTGCTATAAATATGTCAAAAGAGTAAAGGTCAACAATGAGCCGGGTACCTACACCATCTGAGGTTTTTCCAAAGATCTCAACAGGTCCATCTGTCTTCCTTGAACAAACAAGCTCGTTCTCTCAGCTGTAGTCAATTCTTTGACAGCCACAGCCATGGGAGATGGCGTGGCACGCGGGAATGCTGGGGTCGTAACCATAATGTCGCTGAAGGGCGAGACGTGATCCATGGTGGTGGTTGTCGAGGCTCGCATGGTCCCATACGGCATGTTCCAATTCATGAATCTGGCTTAAAGTAAGTGACTCAAAGCTGCTGCTGCGGCGTTCATAAGACCTTACATCCTGTTACCACTCAGAGTGATACGCCCAGAATAGTTGTTGACATCGGTGACGGCTTCACTTGCGCCTGGCTGTAGACTATCTGCCTTCCTTTTCTCGGTCTTGAGATACCTTCTGAAATTCGTTGTGTCAAAGTCTTGTCCTCGGCTTGTGATTGTCGAAGATTTGCCTAGCTGTGCTCTCCTTTGGATGACTTGGTATAAAGCAGCCTTCTTCGAAGTCGAGGTGCTCTTTTTTAACTTCCACTTCTTGATCCGATACTTATATTGGCTCTCACTAGACGCGGCGGAGCAAGATCAGCAATGATCCGCTCCAAGTACGCAATCAGCAGGGATCGTAGCCGACGATACTCACCTCGCGTCGAATCCTGTCTCATTTTTGATGACTTCGATAACGTCGGCCAGTTCCCGATTTTCGTCAATGTACAGACGCTCGATGGTGGACTTCAGGAGCTCCCATTTCTGGGCGAAGGGGACACCGTGTAGGGAAGGTAGGGAATCCTGTAGAAGCGAGAGCGCCATAGTCAATGGCGACTAGTAAAGTCGGGACTGACGAGGCTAGACTGGTGTAGGAGGGGAAGTAGATGGTTGGGGAAGAGAAAGAAATGGGGGGAGCTCCAGTTATTTGAGTGAGAACATCAGGCTGAGGAAGCATAATCCCGCCATTGAGGAGGTAAGATCGAGAAAGCATTGAGAACGGATTGGGAAGATCGACGATCAGGTTGGTGGGGGTAGTATAAGATAGATGCCTGATTGAGTTGGTAAGGTCTACTGTTGACAAATTAAAGTGATATGCGAAATGAGGCGCAGTTGCTGGTGTGGCAAGGTAAGGTATGTTGGGATGGGTCAAATGCCAAGGAGAGCAAAAGAAGACTAGCCAATCAACGAAGAGATATTTTCCGGGCAATTAGGCGATTAAAGGCAGAATGTCAAATGCGGACGCCAATGCGGCTCGGTCGATCATGTACACATCCAGGAAAGGCAACAAAGAAATTTTAGCTTAACAACTCGGCCGTTCCATCTCGTCACATCTTACTGAACAAAAGTGTACTGTCCAATCAGAAGAGGGCCTAATCGTTAGCCAAGTCTATTGGGATCATGCAATAGATGCTACCCGCAGCGGAGGACCAGGGTTTCCCTGCTGGTGTACAATAAGCCAAAGCAGGGCTAATTTAGCCGGCGCATCTCGGATACCTATATTGTATTCGACCGCCCACAATGAAAAACAATGCAGACAAAAGCAGACTACCCAATCAGGCTTGCGCAGAACATGAAAAAAATGCATCCGCAGCGGGTAGTTACAGGTGTTGGACAAAAGTAGACCAACCATACGCACGTCACACAACCAAGTCTAGACGGTGCGCCATCCCAATTACGGAACACTGCTATCGGCGCGATCTGGACTGATGAGGCCTACAAAATGATACTGGCAAATTCCTGCTCCACTTCTGGATCCCCTTTCTCGTCTTCCTGGCACTTTTGCGTTCCATTTTTGGGCCGTCCCTCCAGCTCCATTTTTGGAAAACAAGCCCCCCCCTCAAAACCTAACCCTACAAAGCTTCAATTTTGACCCGCTTCCTACGATTCGATTCTGGCACTGAGAGAGTAGGGACACCCTCTGATTCCCTGGGTTCGTCTTTGGAAGGCTACACGCCCTGAGGCAGTGTATTAGCTCGAAGGTTGTATAAATTTCGAGTGTAAGCAAGCTCAAAATGTCTGAAAGCTCGAAGGCTACACAACTTAAAAGTAACGTCAAATGGAAAGCATGCACTCGAAGGACATACACCCTTCGAGTTAAAACACTATGTCAGGGCGTAGCCTTATAAAGACGAACCCAGAAAATTATAGGATGTTTCTATTCTACCAGTATTAGAGCTTTTCAAATCGTCAAAGTATCGAGATAAACACATCGTAGAACAGTTTCTCTAGTATACACAATTAATGCGTGAGACCAGGAAAATCAACAATCAGTCTAAAATACGGGTCGGAAAGGTCTGGAATGATCTGGGATATGGGGTGTCGATACCATATCATGATATGATATGGTATTGAGATTATATTATTTGATTTTTATGAAATAGTCTGGGAGACGTGCTAATATCATGGAATGATCTAGGAAATTTCTAATATATGCAGGGGTATCTCATGTTATATGCAGGGGTATGGGAAATATACTATATATAGAAAAAGTTACTCTATATAGAATTATACGAACGTATTCTAATTATTACGGGCCGGAAAGATCTAATATATTTAATGGGATATCTTATATCATATCGTATTATATTATATTATGGGAGAGTATTATAGGGGGGTTATATTAGATCACTTATAAAGATATAAGATAGGAAATTACTAGTATCATGAAATGGTCTGGGAAATTTCTAATATATGTAGAGGTATCTTATAATATAGATTATTTCTTATATTAGTTGGCGGATAAGATAAGAAAATTCTAGGTTAATATATAAGTTAGGGCGAAATTAGCTTAAGTAATTATTAAACTCCAGCACTTAATAAGTAATATTAAGATAAACTTTCTTCTAATTTAATCTCGCTAAGTAAATATAACTATTTTAATAAGTAATAGCTAGAATAATAACTATAATATATTATTTTCTTAAATTGTAATCTACGTAAGATCGTTAAGTTAATCTTTTCTATAATTATTTATAAAACGATTTTAAGTTATCTTTTTTACTTTTTTCGTAGATCTTTAATTTATAGAGATTAATTCTTTATTACTTTACGTTCGCTTCTTTTCTCTCAATTAAAGAATAATTAATAAATAGAATTTTAATAAAAAAGAATTAATTTCTTACTTAATCTAAAGAGCACTTTATTATTATTACTAATGTAATTAATATTAGAAATCTCCTCTATTTGATAATTTCGAATTTTTGAATTAATTTATTTAGCTTTAAGTGATATATTAAGATCTTTCTCTAAGTTTAGTATATCTTATTTATAGCTATTCTATTAATATTTTATATAAGAAATTATTATTAAGACTTAAAATATTAAAGACGAATAGCTTTTTTAATTATTATATAGTCGCTTAGCTTATAAGAAATATCGCTTATAAGTTATAGCTTCATTAAATACGACTAAGATGCTTTTAGTTATACGTGTTATTATTAAGATCTAAGACTCTAAGCTTTTTTACTAATTAAGAATTAATAGATTTTTAAAATAAGTGAAAGATACTTAATTAAGATTAGAAATTTAAGTTATAACTAGAATAATAAGTAGAATATTAATCTTCTCTTTTATATT
>JANQBS010000515.1:0-17355 GCA_033085395.1 Xanthoparmelia taractica | reverse complement strand
TTATTATTCTTCTATTATTTATTATTCTTTTACTATTTATCTTATTATCTATCTATTTAATAAAGTAAGCTATAACTTATAAAAGAATTACTACGCGAGACAATATTTTGAAGTAAATATATTGAATCTATAAATAAAATATTAAGTATAAAGCTAATACGCGAGTAGACGATAATACGTAAGAATAAAGAAAAGACTAAAGAAATTATAATACACGTAGCTAATATTAGATAATCTTAAGTGCAACTAATTACTTCTATATAGTCTTTAAGTGTTTAACTATTAAGATTAATTAAGAAAAGTAGACTAGCGTAAGAACTATCGAGTAATAATATTCGAAAACGTAGATAAAAAGCTAAAAGTAAGTCTGATCTCGAATCTATCTATTCTATTTTATTAATAAACTATAGCTATTACTTTACGTAAGATTTATCGCTATTAGAGAAGATTCGATTTAATAATTCTTAAGCTCTTTTTTTCGCGAGTGATAAGAAAGATCGCGATAATATATATAAAGGAAATACATTTTTCTAGATCGACTATTAAGATCATTTATGAGTCGACGAAAGCTTTTCTTTATTATATATTCGAAGATATTAATCTTTATATTATTTATGCGAAGCGTGTAACTTTAATAACTAAGAATATATAATTATAAAGAATAATCGTAAATTCTTTTCATAATGCGAAGAAAGAAGAGGAGAATTTGTTATCGTAGAATAAATAATAGATTACTATTATAATTAGCGTGCTAGTAATTCTTCTAATAATTAAATAAATTAAATATATTAATAGTAATAAAAATAACTCGCTAAGCCCTAGATAATTGCGAAGATCTTTCACAACATAATATTAAATGCGATAATAAGCTTAGCTTAACAACGTGATAATAAAGTGAAGTAATAATAATAACGATAATAAAATAAGATAATAACTAGAATAATGATTAGAATACTTAATAATGTAATAATGAAGTAAAGTAATAGCTAGAATAATAATTAGAATACGTTCGCATGATTCTATATAGAGTAACTTCTTCTATATATAATATATTTCCCATACCCCTGCATATAACATAAGATACCCCTACATATATTAGAAATTTTTTAGATTATTTCATAATACCAGCACGTCTCTTAGACTATCCCATAAAAATCAAATAATATGGTCTCAATATTATATTATACCATGATATGATATCGACATCCTATATCCAAGACCATCCCAGACCTTTCCGACCCGTAGATATAATATCTATTAAATATAGTCGTTTTTAATTTTTTTTTAACTTTTTTTAAAAAATTATATCTTTTTAATCTATTTATAGAATTTTATAATTATATAAGCGTTCGCTTACACTTTTTACTTTTTTTATAAATATAAAAAAATATCACGTAATATATTTATTAAAAACCCAATGGGAGTATAAAATATCTTATATCTTTCGATATGATATTCGAAAAACTAGTCCCATACCATCAAATATACCACACCTTTCCGACTCGTAGTACTAAGTTCTAGTAGAACTAATCTCTAAGAAACACAAAAACCCTAGAATATGCGAAGAAGACATATAATCGCCAAGGCCCCGCTAAGGCCTTAGGTTATAAACCTCGCAATAAACTCTAAACTCATAAGTAATCGGCGCTAATACGCATATAGCGCTAGGCCTAACAATCGCCTTCCCCCTTAGACTCTAATTTTCAAATACTATTTAATATAGTATTCTTATTACGTAATATAAAAACTCTTTAAACTTCGTAAGAGATAAGAAAAAGTACTCGCAAACGACGTCGCTTTTATAATATTAACTTTAATTATTAACAACAAAAGATACGCGTTATAAACGCGCGTTAATGCTATTATATACACAACGTCTATCGATTATAAACGTCTCGATTCTACTATATTAATCCTAATATATAATATAGACTTTCTTTATAATACGATAATCTTAGTAATACTCTTCGAGTATTAATAGACGACTCGATATATTACGATTAGTTCTATCGTTTATTATAAACTAGTAGTAACGTAGTCGCTTAGTATACGTAGAAGACTTATTAAAAAACCTTAATTTCTTTAAGTAAAGAAAAAAGAGTTCTTCTAATACGCTATTATTTCTATAATATAAGATTAATATATCTATAGCAAACGATATATATTATTAATAACTTATTAAAGAATTTTCTTAGCTCTTTTTATAGACGCGTAGAAGAAGTTCTTCTACACACGATATTGTTCCTATAGCGCATATTACTAGCTATTCTAAAACACATATATTATACGTTATTTAGCTCGAGCCTTAGCGGGCTATTATTAAATAACTAATAGTTACGCTTCTACGTCTTTTTATAGAACTATTCTAACTTCTATAATAGAAGAGCGTAGAATTAATTTATTAATTTATTATTTTATTAATAGCGATATTAATAATATAACGATTCGACTAATTAGAATTATTAGAAAAACTTTACCAACGATATATCGACGATAACGTTATGAATAATAATTACTAGCGTCTTTTAGTGTTAATAAATTTATCTTCGCTTCTTTAAAACTTTTCTCTTTTTTATAATATCTAATACACTCTTTATAAGTCTTTACTTTAACGCTATAACATCGTTCTTAGATATATTAATACTAACGTATTAATAGTTAAATACTTATTATTACGACTTCTTCTAATTCTCTTTATTATAAGTATTATTAAACTTCTTCTATCGCTACGCTAATATTAATATATACTAACACTTAAGATAGCTCATATAATAATAACAAGTAAGTTCCTTAACGCTTCGCTATCGTATACTAATATAAGATAATATCTACTCTTTCTTATTATCGATGCTTTATTCGCTTTAGCGACGATTATATTAAAAATAAGTTCTCGTCTTATATTTATTGCAAAAGCGTTAAGAAGAGAATTCGAGACTGCGTGAAGATTTCGTCTTTTCTTTATAAAAAGATTCGAAAAACTCTCCGTCGCGTTTATCGAGTCCTCGAAATTATAGCGTCGATAAAGCGCAGTCGAACGAATATTGATTATAAGATTATCTAGTTTCGCAAGAAATAAAGTCTAATTATATTTATTAATAATTAAGCGATTACTATTATTACGACTCTTTAACGCGATCTTTAGATCGCGAGAAAGAAACTCGATACATTATATAAGCGTGTTAAAGAGCTCGAGAATTATAATAAACTTCTTTAAAAGAAGATAAATAGTATAAACGTCTATAAGGCGAAGTTAAGGGAAGTCGTCTCTAATAAGAGTAATATTTAATAAGTAAGCTTCTCGAATAAAGATTTTCCTAAGAATTCTTTCCTCTCGAATAAGAATTTCAAATAAAATTCTTTAATTAAACGATCTCTATCGCTGCGATAGAGACTATTTATTTCTTTTTATTATTTTGATATATAGCGAGCTAAGTAAACTTAATCGCACTCTCTTATAATACGCATTAAGCGTCTCTCTAATAAATTATATCTATAGTAATATATACTCTAATTTAATGCGATATATTCTCGATATAATATTACTTAATTAGATAATTAAATAATAAATTTTAATTATAAATCTTTTATTCGATTAAATAATTATATTAGTAAATATAAAGAGTACGTCTATAATTACTTAATATATTAAAATAATTATTATATTTACTTTTATTTTCGACGTCTTCGCTTACTTAACAACGATTACTAGTCTAATTAAATAGCTTTCTTATTTAATACTTAATACTTTCGCTTATTAATCTTCTACGCATTATAGATCTAAATTAGCTCGCTAATATTTATATATTAAGAAGAACAATATTATTTCGATAAAGATATATTAATTATTTATATATATAAACTCTATTATAAATAGTAGTTTAGCTTAATTAATTTGCTTCTTATTAGCAAACACGCGTAAGTAGTATTTTAGTATCTAATTTTAACGCTCGATTTAATTATTAGTGTAAGAATAAAAGACGATACTTAGATTACGCTTTATCTTCGAATAATAATAAATCGCTAATCAAAACTCGCTAATAAATATTAAGTCTCTATCGCTAATAATATTATTAAATATTTTATAGCGATAAATAATTTTAATATAGAATATTTTCGCTAGCTTAGCGACGTCGATTTTAATAATTATTGATAGATATCTAATTATTTTCATATATCGATTTATTATAACTAAAATAACGTTATAAATAACGCTCTTAAGCTTACTTGATAATAAGCTCGTAATAAAATTTATAGAAATTTTCTTTTATAATTTAATAATAATAAAAAGCGAGATTAATTTATTATACAGTCGATAGCGCGACGTCTTAATACGTTAATATATATCGTAAGTCTTAACGTAGTTAATAATTTTCTTAAGACTCTTATTTTAGTAATATTTATAGATAAAAAGCTTATACGTCTTCGTAGCGTCAAAGTATTCTACTAAAGAATCGTTATAACACTTACTAATAAATTCTTTTTGTAAGATATTATTTCTAGATATATAGAGACGATTATTATTTCGTAATAGTCTCTCGAAGTTAAAGATTTATATTTAATTACGAGTATAACGTCGCTTTGTAGACGTATTCGCATTAACTCGAAAAGAGCTCACTTAATTATTATAAGATTGTAACTTTCGAATTAGCGTTTTTATTAATCTTTATAAATCGTTATATATAATTTTAGATAGAGTCTTAATCTCTCTTCTTAAAATAATTATCTAAATATCTATAACTCGTAGCGTAGACGTTATTACTACTATTACTTCTTTATCTCTTTATAATAGCTTATCGTTAATTTAAAGAACAAGTTTATTTTAAAATATAAATAATAATTTAATATTTAATAACGATAAATCTTTATAGTCTAATTATCGCGACGACGTATTTATAAAATTTAATTTTTCTATTTAATAAAAAATCTTAAAGTTATAAATAGCTAACTTTAGCGTTCAACGAGTCTATTTAAAGTTAAGTTTCTTTTACTTTATAAATTCCTTAAGATTATTATAATCTAATTAGATCTTAATGTAGTAAATACTATCTTTTAGATAGTAACGTTATTACTTTATCGCTACGACGATAACAAGTAATTTCTAATCGTAAATCTTATAGTTTTATTTTATTAATATTATCTTTCTAGAAAAAAAATACGACGAGTCGCTAATAATCGTTATCGTTTTATTACGAAAGTATAGCTTCTATATCAAAATTAAAAATATTAGTCTCTACGCGCAATTTTCTTTAAGAATTATAATATCGTAGAAATAACGTAATCATAAAAGTATTATATAATTACTCGAAAGTTAATCTAACGTCTTCTAATTACTTAAATAATTCTAATTTCTTATCGACCTTACTATTCTTAAATAAGCTAATAAGAGACGCTATAATAATAAAATATTTAAAAATAAAGCGCTAATAAAAATTTGCAAAGTCTAAGAAAATCTATATATCTCGATAATTTCGCGGCGTTAATTATTCTTAAATCGTTATTACGCGTTCTTAATTTATAACTATATTATTAATAATTATAACGAATTCTAAAAACTCAATCGATTTAGTGTAAAACTAATATTTCTTTAGATTTATATATAGCTAGAACTAGCGCAATCGCTTAAGTACTTACTTAACGTATTATTAATATTTCGTCAACTCAGCGCTATAGATTAAGATATTATTTAAATATATTACATATATAACGTTTATAAGGCTTATAAGAACTCTATTAATATAGACTTAAAACGTAGCTAATATATTTGCAAGGTTGAAAGATATTATTAAGTATTTAAAATAATTATAGCGAGTGCGAAACGTAGTCTTTTACTTATCGCTCTTCTTAATACGAATTCTATAATAAATATTTTTAAGATTTAACTTTAAAAATATCTTAACGTTATATAAGCGATTTAACGTCTTAGTAATTAGAGATAATAAATATTAATTCTTTATTATTATCGTATTTAAGTTTCGATAATTTACGTAAAGATATAATTTATTATCTTTCTTTGAGATAAAGAGAATAGAAGCTTCAGCGAAAAAAGTTAAATAACGAATTTAATTCTTATAAAGTAACTTCTTAAGATATCGTCTTAGCTTCGATAATTTAATTTAAAATAAATTATAAAGAGATTTATAAGATAATTTTTTATTTTTCTCTATCTTAATAATATAATTTCTCTATTTAAACGTAGATAAGATTTCTATTATATTATTAAAAAAGATATTCTTAAACTTTAATAGTTTTCTTAAGAGCTCTAAATTATTAATACTTTTCTATTCGCCTCGCGCTATCGTAACATATACGATTATAAATATATTTAGCTTTCGCTCGATTTTCTAAGTAAATTTAATTAATTCTTTAATCTAGAGTTTTTTAGCGTTAATCTTAAATCGTTATTACGTCGTCGTAGAGTTAAGTAAAATATGCAATTAATATAACGCGAGTATACTCAGCACGATATCGAAACCTTCTTGATCTACGACGTAGAATAATATACTACACTGTTGTTCTTAATCTTAGCTATCGATTATTCAATAATCTAGCTAATAAGTATTATAATAGTATATATCTTACTCGCTAAACGCTTTCGTCTGCGATAAAATAGCGATATATAATTTGAGATTCTATTAGATTACGAACTTTTACGTAATTAAATTAATGTACGCTTTATAATAAGTAAAGTAATAAGTTATCTCTAATAACTCTATAGCTTAATTTACTTCTTCGTAACGATAAAAGAAGTTATCTCTATTATTTGTTTTTCTTATTTCGCTTAAGAGACGCTTACGAAATTAATTTATTTTTTATTAATATCGTCGCGACGATAATAGTTAATTTATTCTTATCGAGATAATTTAATTTTAAATAATCTAATTTCTAATAATATTAATAAACGTTAGATATTTTAAGATTATTATTAGCGATCTTAATTTTACGTTTTTTACTCTCTTTTTAAATACGCGTAGACTTAGCGTTATCTTTCGAAGTCGTATTAGGCTTCGAAATTCGAGCTTTTAAGAACTTATCTTTATTAAACTCTTCGAATTACTTTACATTAGAATTATTATTACTAAGGCGCGCGCGCTTTAAAATCGTTTTCTATATAATTATTATAGCAAGAATTTCTTTTCTTTATTTAGATATATTATTAGTATTAAAAATCTTATTTTTTAGCTTAGATCGTAGCTTAGTTAAGAAAAAGTTTACTCGATATTTTTTTATAAACGAAGATAGATAGATTTTTAACTTCTTTAGATAGATCTTAAAAACTAAGATCTTTTAATCTTATTATTATTTTATTATTTTTTACTTTTTATAAGCGAGTAAGCGATAATTTATCGAATTTATAATTAAGTCGAGTAAAAATAACTTAAAAAACTTAAAAATAACTCTCTTTAATCTATAGACTTAAAAATATTTATATTACTACGTATTAAAGTCGTCTTCTAAGAATTATATATAATAAATAATCCTAGCTTAATCGATAATAATATACTCGAGACTTATAAGAAATTAAATTTCTATTTCGCGAAATTAGCGTAAATATTCTTCTTTACTATTACTCTTATAAGAATATATTTTTTTAAAACGAAATATTTTTACTTTAACTAAAATATTTATTAAAGATAAAATAATAGATAAAATCGTTATCGTTTCGATAAGAGTTATAGAGGAGTTTAAATTACGTAGTATCTTATTACGTGCTCGTAACTTAGTTAATTCTTATTTTAATTTTAGATAATAATTTTCTATTCGAGCGTTCTTAAGACGTTTTTTTAGAGTCGCTTAATTCTTTAAGATAAACTCTTAAAAACTAATATCGAAGTTACGTCGCTTTAAGATATATTTATTTCGATTCGACGAAGAATTCGATATCGTAGTAACGATAAGTCTCTTTCTTTAAAAGATAGAGATATTAGAATTATAAGAAATTAATTCGCTGGCGCTTAGTAAGCGACTTAATTAATATAAGAGACGTATTATCGATACGATAATAATTTCTTTATTAGGTATTAAGTCCTAGTAGAACTAATCTCTAAGAAACACGAAAACCCTAAGGTATGCGAAGAAGACATATGATCGCCAAGGCCCCGCCAAGGCCTTAGGTCATGGACCCCGCAATGGACTCTAAACTCATGAGTAGTCGACGCTAATACGCATGCAGCGCTAGGCCTGATAGAAAAAGAGATATAGCTTTAGAGAAGCGAGGGAGAAGAGTCGTTAAGACTTATCTTTAGCGATATTATTAACGATTTATTAGATATCTAAATAGTCGAACGAGATAATATCTGAGAAATTATCTAAGAAGTCGTAAAATATTAACTCTATATCTAAAGTAATAGAGTAGATTGAGATAACGTTACGAAAAAGAAGAAATAAGTGTATTAAAGCGATAAGAAGAAGTAATATCTTATCGAAAGAATATAAAGAATATGTATATTATATAAGCAAAGAATAAATAACTAAAGTGAGTATTCTACTCGATAGAATAACTTCGAAACGAATGAGAGTAAAGAGAAAATAGGAAAATAGAATCACAAAGATTGTTAATAAGAGCAAGGAAAGGCTATTAACAAAAGCTCCAAGTTCGTTAGTGTTAGTGTCGTCAATGTCACATCGAATCGAAATAATAAAAGTCACGTGCGAGGTCGAATAAACTTATAGTCGTTAATAGCTCGTTTAAAATTAAACGCATCTCGTTTGTTATTCTTTAAAGTCGCGATATTTAGCGAACATTTCTTTTAATATTTTTAGATATTATAAAAGTAATTTACTTCAAATTAGAAGAATTATTACTTTTCTTTCTATATTTAATAAAGATTCTTAAGTATTTATCACGAATTAGATAATTAAGAATAATTAAGAATTCTAAGAGTGTAGCTACTTATATATATCGATTGTTACTTCTAGCTTTTTTTACCTCGATTCGTTTAATATTTCTATTAACGTTATATTCGTTAACGTGTAGTAGAATCGTTTAAATATCGATAGATGTATATTTCTAGCACTATGTTATAATATAATAGAATTAATTACCGAAGATATTTCGATATATGCTAATGTTACTAAAGATAAATAAGTCTTCTTTAGATCGTTTAATATAGACTAATAAATAATAGAGTATAAGTTCAAATTAAAAGACTTTAATATTCGATATATTTAGAGCTTATTAAACTCTATTAATTCAACTCTAAAGATAAAGATTAGAATCGTCTAACTAGAGTATAAAGAAGACGAGATCGCGAAATCTCGATTTATACGTGATATGAATAAGTTTAAGTATATAATATAGATATACGAATACGAGTAAAGAATATTCGAAGAGAAGGACCTTAAAGAATTTCAGGATCTATTATTAAAAATTAAATTTCCTGAGGGAAGAGCGTGATTAGAATTGTTGCAGCAGAAGAGATAGGCCCACTTCTTAAAGCGAAAACGGCGAATTTCTGTTATCTTCTTCATTGGTACATTCTTCTCGTCTCCCTCCCAGCTTGGATCGCCTGGGCAGCTGTTAATATGACTGGCCACCATGAACCAACCCTGCATGTAGAGACTCACAACTGCCAGTTGACGCGGCATCGATGCCTCTGCGATCTAGCCCTGGTTTCGTTGCATTGCTTGACACTATAGCATCCGCTCAACCAACTCCGCTACTGTGCAGGAGGCTAAGGCAACAGAAAGTTGTCAGGGCCAACGAGAAATGTTAATGATGAGATCCTGACAAGAGGAAAGATGAAAGAAACTTAGACACCAATATTCGTTTGGGAATCCTTTTTACCAGTGGGTTTACCGATGTGACCCCACCGTCCTGCAGACTCATTAGACTACTTCGGATCAGCATTTCCCCTAGCCAATCATCTCGTATTGCTCTTCATGGTCCTTACAGCCTCTCTTGACAATCGTACTCCAAAAGGGTCGTACTAATCAATCGGAATGGACAGCTATACAACACAGTCTTCGACAGGACTTGCCGTTAAGAACTTTTACAAGTTGCAAGAGGCAGTATCTGAAGATACGAAAGGAAAATGCTAAAGCGGCCGATGAAGCACGGAGCAAGCCCACCAGACCGGCCCGATGGGCTGTTGAGGAAGATGAACTTCTCAAGCAGAAAACTTCAAATGGACACCCTAAAGGGTCGAAGACGTGGGAGGAGATAGGTGTGCATTTTCCGGGACGAAGTTGGGCAGCCTGCGGACGACGGTTTGCTAAGCTATCTAAAATGGGAAGTGATTCAAAGTATCAATCCCCATGGACTGTTGAGGAAGATGAACTTCTCAAGCAGAAAGTTTCAAAAGGGTCGGAGACCTGGAAGGACATAAGTGTGCATTTTTCGGGACGAAGCGGGATGGCCTGCCAACAACGGTTTGCTAGACTATCGAAAGGCCATATGGAAAATACTTCCAAGAGCAGTTCTAACAGCACCCCCTACCCACGTACCTAAACTAATTCGAACGCAGATGCAGCGTTGTGGACTGCAGATGAGATAGAAACGTTTACAACTCTTCTCAGCGGAGTCGATTACAAGCATATACCGGAAGAGTTTTGGAACACTATCAGCAACGCTACCGAGCGGACCATTCCTGCTTGCCAATCATTTTATAGAAAGATGAAAAGAAAGCAGACGGTAGAAACAGAGAAAGCCACCTCGGTAGATTCTGTAATTTCGCGGTTATCAGAAACCATAGTATTGCCCTGGTAGAAGTGTCTTCGAAATGGGCTGGGAAAGGGTCAGACTCAGTTATGCTGATAAATTTTGGCCTGATCTCTTTCTCTGTACATAAAAAATTGAAAACGATAGGGTGAATATGTAGAGTGCGGGGAAAGTATAGTTGTTTGCTGGATGATCCATGCATTGCCCACATCACCCACACTCTCGGTCGCAGATAGAATGGTTAGCACTGATATTGTTGTGTAGATTACCGGGGAACATATTAATAGAGAATCCAACGCAAAGATCAGGTAGAAGCGGTATTGTCGCTCCCGACCGCGCCCCTGCTCTAGATATCCTTGCTATGACTGACTGCTGATGTAAAGTAACTCAAGCGAACTCTCTTTGGAAGGGAGAATAAGGTATTGGTCAATGCGTGTAAGACATTTTTGAGACCGCCAAACGCAAATATCTCGATGTAGAATACTATTCAATTATTAACCTGAACGACTAAATTATTTTCAATTAGCCATTAAACGCAAGCACTATTATTTCTCAAGAACATAATTTAGCAACGTGCAAATATGCAGAAACCACGAGAGACGAGATCTAAGTAAATCAAAAATTCTTTTAGCAATTCTAAAGCGATATTTTTAATTAAAAGTCAGATTTAAATCCGTCGTTTTTTATAATAACTAACGCCTAACTTTCGATAAGAAGACTTCTAAGCTAGAACTTACTTTAATTAACTTAATCGCAATAATTTCTTAGACTTAGAACTTAATTCGAATTAACGTATTCGAAGCGTGATGCGAGGTTTCTTAGTCTTAATAGAAACGTTTTTCGATTTAATAGTATCATAATCGATTAAATCTATTAGATAAATATCCTCAGCCGTGAAAAGATAGATATTATTAAAAGTTATAGTTTGCGAAGATAGACTTTCATTATTATTGTTATCGTCGTAGATATCTTTTACGAAGAAATATAATAAAGATCGAGAACGTAAATATAGAGAGATTAGAGCGTCGTGAGCGGGCGAAGAAAGCTCGTATTCATTAGATTTAGTCTCTAGCAAGTCTCTTAATCACTCTAGCTTATTATATATCTCTTTCTATTAGAAGTTTTCGTACGGGTCGAAAAGATATAATATCTATTGAATATAGTCGTTTTTAACTTTTTTTCAACTTTTTTTAAAAAATTATATCTTTTTAATCTTTTTATAGAATTTTATAATTACATAAGCGTTATTACTTATTACGTATAACTTATTAATATCTAGAGGTAACGTCGATTCACTATAAATTAATTTCGATAGATTCTATAAATTGTCGTCGATAATCGTATCGATAAAGATCTCTAATAATATATGTGAAGATACGATTAAAACCTCGTCGGGAGCTTTTCGATTTAACGATTAACGTAAAGATTACTTATTACTATAATTAATCTTTAAAGCGCCTTTATTTCGCTTTCGAGACTATAACTTCTATTTATTTCCGTTCTATCTCTTTCACTTCTAATTTACGATATTAAAAATTTAATTAATAAGAGATTTCGAATTACGCTCTTATTTCTAATACTTCTTTATCTATAAACTATACATATCGCTTAGATAATATAGAAACGATATCTTATTATTAAGCTATAGGCTACATAAAGAATAGAGACATTTTAACGATTAACGAGATACTTCGAGATATAATTAAAGATAACTCCACAACTTTGCTTCTCTAATTCAGGAATTCCATCGTGATAATACGTTAAATCGATTATTATTTATATAGAAAGAATAGAAAGTAAAACGATCAAGTGTATAGTAGTAGATAATAAATACGTAGTACTTAGAGGTAATCGACTTAAGATACGTTTAATAGTGTATATCTTACTCTTCTTTAACAAATTAGCTAAAGCAAGCGAAGTAATATCTCAACTCGAGTTATAGTCGCAAGAGCGTATATATTAATTCTTTATAACGATAATTATAAATATATGTACTTCGCTAAGATTTACGTAAACTACGATTATTAGATTTATATAAATAAGAAAGATATATCGATGCTTTACCTCGTTATCTCTACATTATAGTTCTTCACAGAGTAGATATTATTAATAGACTTCTCTCTAGGTTGATATAAGGTCGTATAATCTTAAGATAGAAGAGAACACAGATTCTCGATAGCTTATCTTCGTTCTTTATCGGATATAACTTTATTCGAAATCATCGTTCGTGTAAGACGATCTCATTTCGATATTATCTGTAATAGAATCTTTAGAAACTTCGTTTTTTTATTATCGTCGGGCCGCTCCTTTCCGCGCGTTATAACTTTTTAATCTCTTCGCTTCTAAACTTATTCGATTTTATATTTCTATAAATTCTTCTTAATAAGGCTAACGCGATAGTCTCGAACTTTATTTCGAATAACTTTAATTTAGAAATAGTAGTATTTTCGACTTAAAGTCGATAGACTTAATTAACGAATTTCAGAAATTATAAATCTCGTCTAATCGTAGTTTTTCTTTCAACTAAAAGACTACTTAAAAGACTCTTTTCGCGAAACTTTACAAAGAATTAAAAGTAATTAATATAATCATGTTAAGTGAATTTATTAAAGAAGACCGATCTCTTATTAATAGAAGAGATGTTCGCGACGTAGCTCTAATTATATACACGAGTATCGATCTACGTTATATACTAAAATCTTTCGACTTCGATATATCTCTCTATACGATTTATTCGTTAGCGCGACTCGATTCTACGTTTTATTTATCTTCAAAAATAACTTATTATTAATCTTCTTATCGAGATAGCGACGTATAATATAAACTATAGCACTATTAAAGTATTTCGAAAGATTTAATATAGATTTAATAATGCGATTAAATATTTTCTTCGATAGCGACTCT
This sequence comes from Xanthoparmelia taractica, assembly GCA_033085395.1. Classification (NCBI taxonomy): domain Eukaryota; kingdom Fungi; phylum Ascomycota; class Lecanoromycetes; order Lecanorales; family Parmeliaceae; genus Xanthoparmelia; species Xanthoparmelia taractica. Next base: position 3,794 of record JANQBS010000515.1, on the reverse strand, counting down.
TCTAAAACACTTTGTTATATAATAGCGTTACGTAGAATCGATAGACGCTTGACGATATCAATTTATCGAAGAATTAGTTCGCTCTCGTCTAAAGGGATTTGTAATTATTAGAAATCTTTCATGGAATCGATACCTTAGAAAGTCTTATCTACGAGAGTCAAAGTTAATAAATACTAAATATTATCGTATAATAGCTTAACATGTTAACTAATAGACGTATCGTATCTATAGAAGTAATTATCGTTAGCTAATATACTAAAAAGAATATTTAAGAAATAATATATATTCTCTAAATCGCGATTAGTTTTTATTTAACGCTAATCGATTCGATAGATAATCTTTTACTTACTATTGAAGATGCGTATTAGAATAACTTTAATATTCTACAAGCAATCAGTAAAGTTTCTTCTAAATCGTTTCTTAAAAATCTATCCGATATCGAAGACCGTCTTTATCTTTATTCTCCTAATCGAGAAAGAAAATATTAATCCTCGCTTTAATTTAATAGAAGACGGCGATTACGAAGAAAACTTAAGCTTTATTACGTGAATAAATAAATTAGGCATCGCCGATAATTTAAAACGTAACGTTAAACTAAATTAGCTTCTTTTTATTAAATAGTTACTTTTATTTTTTCTTATTCACGATTAGATCTTCTTTAATTAAGATATTTCTTATTTATTAATTAAGTTTTATTAGCGACGAAAATATTATAACTTAATTTAGAATACGCTTATATCGTATATTACTTATCTATCTTCCTTATTAATTAAATTATTAATAACTCGAGTAAATTTAGCGAAGAATTACTTCGTAAAAGTATTCACGAAATCGACGATAATTTACTCGTCGTCGATTCTTTCTCGACTAATAGCAACGTAAAAGCGAAGAAAATCTTTAATAATAATAAGATCGAGGAGAATAACACCTTCTTTAAGGCGTCGTAACCCTATCGCATAATATACGTCGATCGCAGCAACATTATCGAAAAATACCACTCTTATATCGCGCTTCTTCTTCTCGATATTATCTACTTATCTACTCGATCGAGTTAGTATAAACGTTGAAATAGAATTAAGTCGATATTTACACTCACTTCTCGTAGCGTCTCAATACTTAATTCTAATTCTTTAGCGTCTTTCTTATAATCTTTATATTGTTCTTAATACTATTCTCCGCCTAATAAGCTCTCTATTTATAATTATTAACTTCGACTCTCTTTAAAAGTTTTTCCGTCGATACTTCTTTTTAGCTTATAATTATAGAGAATAGAGAGAAAAGTTGAGAAAATCGTGATAGTGATCGTCTAATTAAAAGAGTTAGAATAGACGACGCACTTCTTTTCTTTATATCTTATTACGATAGTTATCTTCGAGATCATCTAAATAAGGCTATGCGAGAAAGCGCGAAGGGCGCGCGCACGCTTTTCTAAATGTTTAATCGTTTAAGATTAAGATAAGTGAAAGAATAAAAGGTGAGCGTGCTTATTCAATTAAGGTGCTGATCACTTCTGTAAAGTGCTGTATCACCCCCCTATTACCTAGTCTGCACCCTAAAAGCGGTATTCTCGGGTGAGCATCACACTAAGCTAGGGGTGGGAAAATTGCACAATTTACTCACCATTGCATGCAAATTATATAATATTCACAAATTGCGTACAATTGCTTATGTAAGTATTTTATTCGATCTTTCAAATATTTATCATCTAATTATAGTCTATCTAGTTATCTATTTAGTTATTTATCTATCTATTTAATCTAGTCTATTATATAGCTATATCTCGAGTATTATTAGACGACTTCAAATCGAAGAATTAGATCGTCGATAAGATCTTTTATTTAGTTATTAATTCGCTCTATAGAAATTCTCGTAAGAGATATAAGTACTATTAGAAAGAGTTAAATTATAATATTATTAATCTATAAAAACACTTAAATAAGTGTAAGTCGTATTATAACGATAGATCTTCGAACGAGTTTACTACTATTACGTAGTAAATCCTCTTAAATCTAATTAATATAATATCTTAAATTAAGATAAATTATTAAAAACGTACTAAAATAATTATTTATATAAATAATCTATTATTTAATTATTACGAGAATTCTTACGTATAAGAGTATCTCTATTACATTAATAATAAATACGTTACTTCGAATCGAAAGACTCTAAATAATTATATTCTAAACGAATATTACGATAATATTTATAATAAGATAAAATTACGACTAAAGGTCGTACGTTAACTAAATTTCTATATAGACGAGTCAAATAATATTCGACGTGAAAGAGTTATTAATTTTCTAGTTCACGTATCTTCAAGATATAATATTAACGAGATATATTTCTATATTAACTTCGAAATTAATAAATTCAAAATTATAAATATAGTTACTTAGCTAGAATATATACTACGTTAGACTCGTATCGCTATCGATAAGAAGCTTTAAAAGATAAATTCTTTGACTATCGATACGTGCGTTACAATAAGATCTCTTTGAACTCAAATTTAAAGGACTTCTAAATTACGTCACGTTTTTTATATATCTTATAACTCACACGAAATTTAACTATTAATTAAGAATATCTTTCAAGTATCTTAATAAAGAAAATTTATATATAAGACTTAATTAGTAATTAAAACTTTTAAGATATCTCTAAAAGAGTATTAGATATACGAGTCGGAAAGGTCTGGGATGGTCTAGAATATGAGGTGTCGATACCATACCATGGTATGATATAATATTGAGATTATATTATTTGATTTTTATGGGATAATCTGGGAGACGTACTGATATCATGAAATAATCTAAGAAATTTCTAATATATGTAGGGATATTTTATATTATATGTAGAAGTATAGAATATATACTATATATAGAAGAAGTTACTCTATATAGAATTATGCGAACGTATTCTAATTATTATTCTAATTATTACTTTACTTTATTATCACGTTGTTAAGTATTCTAATTATTATTCTAATTATTACTTCACTTTATTATTACGTTATTAAGCTAAGCTCGCTATCGCATTTAATATTATGTTACGAAAGATCTTCGTAATTATCTAGAGCTTAGCGAATTATTTCTATTATTATTAATATATTTAATTTATTTAATTATTAGAAGAATTACTAATACGCTAATTATAATAGTAATCTATTATTTATTTTACGATAGCAAATTTCTTTTTTCTCTCTTCGCATTATAAAAAGAATTTATAATTATTCTTTATAATTATATATTCTTAGTTATTAAAGTTACACGCTTCGTATAAATAATATAAAGATTAATATCTTCGAATATATAATAAAGAAAAGCTTTTATCGACTTATAAATAATCTTAATAATCGATTTAAAAAAACGTACTTTCTTTATATATATTATCGCGATTTTTTTTATTACTCGCGAAAAGAAAAGCTTAAGAATTATTAAATCGAATTTTCTCTAATAGCGACGAATCTTATATAAAGTAATAATTATAATTTATTAATAAAATAGAATAGATAGATTCGAGATTAGACTTACTTTTAGCTTTTTATTTATATTTTTAAATATTATTATTCGATAATTCTTACGCTAATCTATTTTTCTTAATTAATCTTAATAATTAAATATTTAAAGACTACGTAAAAATAATTAATTACACTTAAGATTATTTAACATTAGCTACGTATATTATAATTTCTTTAGTCTTTTCTTTGCTCTTACGTACTATCGTCTACTCGCGTATTAACTTTATACTTAATATTTTATTTATAGATTTAATATATCTACTTTAAAATATTATCT